>OY282640.1:168964533-169077033 GCA_958299015.1 Tetanocera ferruginea
GCATCATGATCAATGTTTATCTTGTGCATCTAAAGCTTTTATAATTTTAATAAAATAAGTTTAAAAACAACTTTGTTTTTTATGCGCTTTAAACTTAAAACGTATTTCATAACAACTTTATTGCTAACGCCAGCCATGCAATGCGTTCTTAATAAAAAGGTTATTTTTTGATGTTATCGTAGTGCTTGCTGTATTATTGCTGTGGCTATTTTTTGTGTTGTCATGGCTGTTGTTGTTGTGTTTTGTTTTTGTTGTTGTTGTTGTTGTTGTTGCTGCATGTAATGTAATTAGTCTTAACACAATCGCGTACAACCACAACCAACTGGCTATAGTTATGGCAACGCTAACTTTCAAGGCAGTGCAGCAGCAGCAGCAGCAACTCAAACACAAATACCAGCAACACCTACAGCCACAACAACAACAACCAAAACATTTACAAGCTCTGCATCTTTACATTTCCATTTTGTTGCAAGATTTGCATTTTTTGTTGCTTGCTTTTATTAGCCGCGAGGTCAGTTTCACGCTAACGTTATAGTAGCTATTTTTTATAGTTGTATTTGTTGTTGTGGCATAATTTTTGCCACTTTATGATGGCAGATGGCAGCACAAATTATGGCATTCAACGTTACTATGCTAGTATTTTTTCATGCTGCTTATTCTTCTTCTTCAAAATTTTTTCAAAATAATTTATGCAGCAGCAAAGTTTCCAACGGATACGGAAACAAGTAGAAACAAGCGATTTATTTTTTCCATGCTGGACATGAGAACACGAAAGCATGCAAATTGTTTTGGATTTTTCTGCTATTTGTTGTTGTTGTTGTTGTTCGTTTTTTTCGCACATCAAGCGCCAAGTTTTGCTTGCAAATTAAGGTTATTTAGAGGTTGCGAATGCTTTACTTTATTGCATCTCATGCGCCATGACAGATTTAAGTGCTGGAGCATAGTTTGCTGGTGTTGTTGCTGTTGTTGTTTTAAGTTTTGTTGCTAAAATACTGTTATTATTTTTGTGCTTCTTTTTGTTGCTTAGCTATTAAAAAAACAACATTCTTAAGCAGCAGAGCGCAGTTAAAGCACCTAAGAACGTAAAAGTGGGTGGCAGCATCTAGTTCCGCAAAAATTGTAAGTAGCACGTTATTTTTAAAATTTTTTTTATTGCTTCTTGATAATCTGTTATTAAACAACATAAAACAAAAAAAAATTGCTGGTAATTAATTTAAACTGTCAAAGCAATGCAAATGTTGTGTTGGTAAATTTATTTTTTCATGCACAACGTTAACGTAACATTTAATTAGCTTGAACTTCAAGCAGTGCTGGTCACACAACAAGTAACGTTATCGGAGTAATTTTTACGTTTTTTGAAAGGGCAAAAAGTGCAGCTTTTGAATAAATTGCAAAATAGTGCATTAAGTAAGTGAAGTATATTAAAATCGGATATTCTTTTGCTGAGTAAAAAACTGACTTTCATACGCCCTGGTGTACAAAGAGTGAAATGGTTTGCTTTTGCTTTCAACCTAATGCAGCGGCGGGTGAGATATGTTTGCAAATTACTTATATTTCTGAGGCTCTTTAAGTACGTTTTATGAGCGTTTTAAATAAATTGCACTAGAAGGGTAAAAATTGTGCGTTAACGGCTTAACCAAATAAGACTTATTTCAAAAGAAATTTTTTTGATCGCTTGAGAGATTTTTTCAGTCATTTGTTTTAATGCATTTATTTGTGTGAATTATCGCTGTTTTGTGAGGCTTACTGTCAAAAGACTTGATTTATTCATTAGCCTAGCATGTAAATTATTTTCCTTTAGCATTGAATTACAAACAAAAATTCAACTTTAAGCAATCACAGTCACTGTTGCACACATTTTTGGCCTTTAACAACTCCCTACCCGCAACTTGGAAAAAAATATCTTGTCACTCTGAAAATATTGTCTGCTTTCTTGCATGTATTGTCAGGCAAACAGCAAACAGCATTAGCGTGTTGATCGAACTTTTGCCACAGCAGCGCCAGCTTTATTTGATACATTCTCAGTTATTTCTTCTTCAGACTTTTTTTTCCCTGCTCTGAAACAACTTTGTTATTATTATTTTATAATTTGCACTTAAAAAAATTCCACATTTTTTTTTATTCTATTTGTAAGATTTTTGAATGTTCTACAACGACTGTTTGTTTGATTTCTTAGATTTTTCATTTTCATTTCATGCATTATGTTTGCACATTCTTACAACTTTGTCTTATTTAGCTGTTTATCGCGCTTTGTTGCTTTTATTTTGTTTGATTTCTGCTGCGTTTGTGCGAAGTGTGCAAATTTTTGCCATATTTTCATGAAGTTTTATTTGCATGTCAGACCAAAGCTACCAACACTATATTTCGGTTTGTTTTTTATTTGGTTTTTTGTTCTTCTATTTTATTTTCGCGTGCATCACTTGCATAGCAGCATCATCATCATCAAGAAAAACCATCAGCCCACGAACCAAGTCTGTTAAAAATGTATGCAGCGTAAAAAATGCAGATAAATCTTTAAAAATGCTACAACATCGGCATAACAACAAAAATGTAGAAACAGCGAAAATGTTGCAGTTTATCGCTGCAATTTTTCACTTTATCCCATTTAGTTTTTTTAGTGGCTTTTCCCACCAGTTATTTGTGTTTCTTTTCATTTGTTTCTTTGAATCTTGCTGTTTTTGTTTTTCTCTTTTTTCGCTCCCTCAACTTATTGTAATCTGCATATATTTTTTTGCCATCTCAAAATTTTCAATTTTGTATTCATCATCTTCTATGCTGATTTTTATGGAGTTACTGCTTAACGTTTTCTTTCAGTCAGTCAGTCATTTTTACAACGTTTCAGCTGCCTGATGATTTGCATTTTCTGCCAATGTTTTAAGTTTTGTATTTGTTTTTATGCGTCAACGCGGTAGAATGTGTATGTGTGTGTGATTGTACAAAGGCAGGCAATTGTGTGAGAGGAAATTTGAAAATCTTAAATCTTGTTTATTTCTGTATTTTTGCTTTTTTTTTTTTGGTGGATAAAATTTTGTTGAGCAAAAATAATTTCCGGTTAAACTTTTTTGAGGCGAATTGTAGGATTACAGCATAACTTTAATAAAATATTTGAGCTAAATGTTGAAGAAAGTTTGAATACTTTCCTACATTCTTTTAAAAATTTTGCTAGTAAAATATAAACATGAATTAAAACAAGTTTTAAGGTTTTTGTTGCTATTAAAATATTTAAAAGCACAAAAGGCTCCTTCTTATATAATTCGACAAAATTTTCTATCATGAGAGCATAATAATTTCTTGTATGAAACTATTATGTGTACTATCTCGCATGATTTTATCTTATATTTGTAGCGCATTATGGATTTTTTTAGGACATTCCTTTTTAAAAATAAGAAAAAAATTTCTAACATGAAATAATCGTATGCCATATGTGCGATTTATTTCAAAATATATTTTTTCTAGCACGATTTTTTAAAAATCGAATCGAAATTTCTGTCATGAGATTTTCATAAATCTTTTAAATCAACAGTTTTGCGCATATTTTGTATGTATTGTGTTTTTCGAAGAGTAGAATTTCTCGCATGAGAATATAATATTTCTTGCGTTTATTCTAGTATGGTATTCAAAAAATAAAATTAAATGTTTCTCTCATGAGAGTTTCATATTTTTTGTGCCCAACCAACTAACGCATTACATAACAGTTTTTTCTATTTTTCTTTTCTATATTTTTCTATATTTTTTGTACACAACCAGCTTACGCATTACATAACAGTTTTTTCTACGTAGATTAATTTCTCGTGAACATTGAACGTAAATTTTCATGAGATTATCAATTTCATGCGATTATTTTACGTACTAAAGATCTTTTACGATGTCATACTTTGAATATCAGAAAAATTCATGATATATTTTTCTTGAAACATAAAAATTGTCTTTCATGAGATTAATTTAATTTAAATACATTTTTAAAATTATACTAAAAATGTATATCTTGTGAGTATGACTTTATGTAAAATATAGTATGGGACTATTTTGCGCATTAAAACTTGCTTGATAGATTTCGTTTTCTTCGAAATAAAAACAAAATTTTCTTATCAGAGCAGAAAGATGCCTGTTGAATTTTTGTTTCAACGATTTCTCTTTCTTGAAAACAAAAATATAGTGTCTCTCATGAGAGTGTCATGTTATATACGATTATTTTATATATTTAATAAAGTAATTAAGGTATTTAAGTACGTATTTCAAAAATTTATTCTCTTCAAAATACGTGCACAATTTCTCTCACATGAGAAATCATATATATTGTATACGAATATTTTATGAATTAAAGATTTTTTAAAATTTGTTTTCGATGAAAAGTTCATTTCGAAATGACTTAATTTCTAAAAGTAGGTACATTTTTCGTAAAACATATTTATTTTTCTTAAGATAGTATTACATATCTATCATGAAATAATATCATATACCTGGCATGATATTATTGTACACAATATAGATTTTCAAGCATATTATTTTTGAAAATTTGAAGAAAATTTCTGTCATAAAAATTTCATAATTTTATTATCCAAATATTTTGTGCATTAAACCGTTTATTAACGATATCTTATCTTGAAAATAAGTACAACAGTTGTCTCGTGAGAAAAAAAAAATCGTAGCAAAATATGAAATGCTTAAAATAGATTCATATGAAAAATATTCTATCATCAGAGAACTTTTGATATGATATTTTGTTTTCTGAAAAAAAAAAATTTCTCGCATGAAGTTTCAAGTTTCTATCATGCGATAATTTTACGAAATATAGATTTTCTTGATTGAGTTTTTACAAATCAGAACAAAATTTCTCTTATGAGAGTTTTATGCATCTTTTATGAGATTATTTTATTCATTACCCAGTTTTACTTTCTACAAATTTTTTCTTGAATAAAAGAACAATTAACTAAGCTTTTAGAAAGAATTAAAAGAAGATAGAAACAATTTTCTTATGAGAATATCAGATTTTTCCTACCGATTATTACTCAGTAATAATTCGTATTTTAACGATGCCATATTTTGAAAATAAGAAAAATTATTTCTCTCATGAGATGAGCAAATATTGAAAAGAGAAAAACTTCTATCATGAGATCAGAAAATATCTTCTACGCTATGATTATATAATAGTTATATAGTACACTACTGTATTTTTTCTTTTTGATACATGAAAACATTATCTCTCATGCGATTTATTACATGATTTTAGGCAATTCTAAAGTGAAGCTGCTATGTTTTAAATACAATTTTTTTTTTCAAACAATTTCACGATTTTTTAAAAATCAAAACAAAATTTATTTCATAAGAGCAACACATTCTTGAATTTGTTTTACATCCATTATAGAGTTTTTCTGCGTCAAATTTTTTCTATACTGAATAACAATATTTATGTCATGCGATTTAAATATTTCTTTCATGCGATTATCTTGCATATTATGGCTATTTTTGTACAATTTAAGTTGTAAAAAACACCAAAAATTTCTCATGATATATTTTATTACATGCAGGACTTGTTTTCTACACCATAGATGACTTGTGTAATACATTTTTTTTCTTAAAATATTCCTTTTATGCAAATTTTTTGTGCATAATACGTTTTTATAAACTTAAATGAATAATAAATTATAAACTTTTGGCTTTTAATATTAAGAATTAAAAGAAAATATTTCTAAACTTTTGTATCATGAGATTATAAGAGAAATAAATTCTAAGTTTTTGTATCATGCGATAAAACTTTGAAAAAATTTTTCATTTTTATTTTTTTTTTACATTTGAACTTACTTGAAAATTAAAAAAAAATGTTCAAACTTTTAGTGTTGTAATAAATTAAAAAAACGTTTTTTTCAAGTCAAATAAATAAATAAAAAATAAAAATTATCGCTAAATTTTTTAAAATTATCTTAGCTTTTCATACGCACGTGTAGAACACTGATTATAATGTTTCTTATGTGCAGTTACGCAAACTTTTTTTGTCCACCCTTACCCTCTTGTTAGGGGGCACATGACATAGGCGAGTGTTTTTAAATCGATTTTATAATTTTGTATTTTAGTAAATATTTTTAAGATTCTAAGAAAAAATTTCATGGCAAACTACCTACGGGTTCAAAAGTTACAGCCGTTCACAAAATTTGAACGCGTTTATCTCGAAACCATAATTTTCGTACTGGTTGCTGCACTAGCGAATTCATTTTTTGACCAAATTTTTTTTTTATTTGCATTTTTTTAAATTAATTCGCTATCGTATGACACGAGCTTTTTTTAAAATTTTTTTTTCGATTTTTTATGAATGTTTAAAGTTAATATTTTTTTCGAAAAAACACACTTTCAAATTTGGAATATCACCAAAAATTGAAAAAATATTTAAAAAAAGCTTAGTCAAAAAGTCAGACGATAACAATTTTGTTAAGATTTAATTTTAAAAATTTTTTTTTAAAGTTTAGTTTTTTCAAAAGACGGAAGGAATATTTTGTTTCTAATGCGCATTTGTGCGTATTTTTTCGTTTCGGCTGTGCTAAGATTAAAATTTTTCTCTCATGATAGAATAAATTTTATTGCATACCACCATTTTAAAATTTATTTTTATGTAAATATGCGAATCTTTTTTTTGTTGATATATACTTTTCTCAGAACCATCTGCCTTATTTTGCTCGTACAACTTTTTTATCTAATGCGAGCAACTATTTTGTCGCATGCGAGTATAACTGAATTTTTGTCATATATCTACTTTTAACTTCAAATTCAAATTTTTTGAATATGATCTAATGTTTGGCTGTTTTTGGTCTCTGAAATCAATATCAAATAAAAAAGTTTTTTAGTTCAATATCTTCTTGTTATTTTTTTTAAATGTACGTGTACGTTTCTAGCATGTAATTTTGACATACAATTTTCTTTGATGTTTTAAAAACATGTTTTCTCATTAGACTTAAAATGTTGTTTCATGAAATTTATTAAAATTTTTATTCTCATGAAAATATTGTCTTGATAGTTTTTGAATAAATTTATTGAAATATATATAAAAATTTTATATATTTCTTTCTTATCACTTAACAATTTACTTTGTCTTCCCAAATTTTTTTTAAGACTTGAATGAACTGTAGGCTTTTTATTGATCTATTCTTGGCATTACAATTTTTCTCTCATGATAGTACAGTATTTTTTGTTTAAACATTCTTATAAAATTAAAGTTTATTAAAGTTAAAGGCATAAAATTATGTAGAAAAATGTTTTTCGCATTTTTAAAGCTGGAAACAGCGACGCTCATAAATTTATGTTGACATTTTTAAACTTGCCACCTGACTACTGGCTTTCATTCTTTTCATTTAAATTTAACAGAAACAATTGAGCTAAATATAAAATAATGTCTTCCACACCAACGTTAAATTCTTCGAAAATTTATTTCACACAATTTTTCTTCCAACACATTTACCTGAGAGACCAATTTTGCTGAGCTATTGGTATTTTATGCTGTTATTATGGACAATTTTGCACTGTTGTGTGTGTGTGTGCGAACAAATTCATGTGCCTGACTTGAGTTTGCGTATCGCTTTCTATCCTTAAAGTTATTCTTTTTCAACGTTTTGACGATTCTGTCTTATTAAGGGGAGACATGACATTGGCCGTTTTTTAAATCGAATAAATATTCTTAAGATTCTAGGAAAAAAAATTTCATGGAAAATTCTTACGGGTTCAAAAGTTACAGCCGGCTTGGTTAGAGCGCATTTTTAATTTTCGCCTTTTTTTCCTTTGTTCACAAACTTTGAACGCGTTAATCTCGAAACCATGTTTTTCGTACTGGTTGCGGCACTAGCGGGTTCATTTTTAGACGAAATTTTTTTTTATTTGTACTTTTTTAAACTTAATTCGCTATCGTATGACACGAGCTTTTTAAATTTTTTTTCGATTTCTTTATGAATTTGAAAGTCAATATTTTTTTTTAAAAAACACACTTTCAAATTTGGAACATCACCAAAAATTGAAAAAAAATTTTAAAAAAAAGCTCAGTCAAAAAGTCAGATGGTAACCAATTTTGTTAAGATTTAAAAAACTCTTTTTTTTTCACTCCAACATGGTTTTATAAGGCTCCAAGAGGCAGAGAAAACAACGGGGCCTCGTGGTTGCAGCGCTGGGATTCGCAAAAACTGTCCGATCTGTCGATTTCAAAAAACGGCCAATGTCATGTCCCCCCTTAAGTTAAAAATAACTCACTCTTCTAAATCACGCATTCTTTTCATCTCATTTAAGGGGGTAAGATATATAAATTTAAGACTTGACAATTTAAAAATTGTTTTCTGTATCAAATTAATTCATAATTTATTTCATAATTTGATGTTTTTGCTAGTTTTTTTGGTTTTTTATAAAAATTTAATATAAAATTTTGTCACTTTTGTAGTTAACATCTACTATTTTATGCTTTTGTCAACTTTGTGGGTTCGAAATTGATGGCTCGAAATAAAAAATATGCTTAAATTTTAAAATTTTCGACTTTTGTCTTACGTTTCCGTAGCAATTGCTTGTTATAGCAACGTTACGAAAACTAAACGTCAACGTCAGAGGCAGCAAAAAAAAACCTCGTCACTTTCATTTATTTGCCATTATTTTTTTTTTTTTTTTTTTTTTTTTTTGTGCTGCATTCATCACGCAACTCCCCAACCACGCTGACACAATTTTGCCCCATATCTGTCCACCCATCTTTATTATTTCACTGACACTATTTGTCATGCTGCAGAATCTGTCACTGGCTGCACATATGCAGCAGCACGTTAACTTCGACTACGGCATAGGTATGTCACGCTTTGTTACATACGTTGCGTTATGTTATACTATGTTATGTAGTGCTGACAAAAGCTCAACTTTACAGCTTGTTGCGTAAATTACAAGGACACGTACTTTTCATACGACAACAAAACACAAAAAACTAGGTAAAATAGCAGAAATTCATACATGCTGCAAAGCTAGGCTTCCTTGTTGTTGCCTGGCTGACTGGCACAGCTATTGCTGCTGCATTTGCCGGAGCGCTCATTTAATGCGTTCGCGCTTTACTGTCACATAAATAAAAACAAAAACAAAAGCGACAAAAAAAAATTTGTGTTTTTATTGTGTTTTGTTTCTTTTGCTTGCTTTATGTACGCTTGCTGATAACGTACGAACAGATATGAAGCGACATATTTCAACATTTTACGTCAAGGCTTGCCTTCGCCAACGTTTGTTGTATGGCAGAACGTTCTATATGCCGTAAGCTTAAAAATGTTAGGTTCGCCTGTTATGTTATTTGCGGGCTCTACTGCTGTTGTTGGCACTGTTTTTTTTATTTGTTTTTTCAATGTGTGCAGCTTTTATAGTTGGCAAAATGAATTTACGTCGAACGTAAAATACAAGCAGAAACAACAAAAAAAAAATGCCAAATTGAATTTTAAGGCCTTAATAGACATAAAAACAACAAAGTTTAAAATTATATTTCTTTTAAGTGATTTTAGCGAGCAGCAACAACAACGCAAATAACAACAAATTTACGTGTTTATTTAATAACATTATTTGATGTTGTTACAAATGCATTAAAAAGTAAGAAAATTCAATTAAAAATGTTTGAAGAAATGTTTTAAAAAATTGCATATTTTTAAAAATTAGAATTTAAATCAATTAAGAATTATGTAATTGTCATGTACAGCTAAAAGCTTTCTTTATAAATGTAATAAACAAGGAAAGTTTTAGTTAAGCTATAAAAGTGCAGCTTTGAGCCAGCCAAAACTTGAAATATAGAATTAAGCAAAAATTTAAAGTGCAAAATATTGTTCTTCTTTCATTTAAAGCTCTCATTTTAAAGCACAATATAGCAAACCTTGTCATCCTGGCGGTGGTGGTGGTTGAGACATGGTTGCAATTTAGCTGTCAAATCGAACTGTCAAAATGTGGCAAATTACGTTATAACGTAAGCCAAGATGAAAAATATAAGCCACTGACTGACTCGCACGCCTGACTGACGATACGCTACTTGTATATTCAGTAAGCTTTCAAAAGTTCTTTGATATACCGCACAGCGGCAACAGATATTGAAATAATGAAAGCTTTCTCAAAAATTCCAAGTTTTTTATGCTTGCGTATTGATATCCTGCATACACCGTGACAGCATATGTTTGTGTATGTGTGCATTTGACAGTGACTGAATTAATTTCAGCTCTCGTCTGCAAATAATTTTTTTATTTATTTTCGTTTTACTACGTTTGGATTTTCTTGAGATTTTCTTGAGAAATATATATGCATAAAGCAACATATCAGTAAATTTGACAAAAAATAAATAGAAATGCGAGGGCAGACAAGCCAAAAAAAATAAAAAAATTGGCTTAAAAAATTCAACTGCAAAGCGAAACGACAACGACTGACATATAACCGCACGGACGATGAGATGGCTGCTACAGCTGCAGCTGCTGGCAGTCTCCATATAACTCAAGGACTTCAATTTTAAGATTGACAACCGCAACTAAAATGATATTGAAAATCATAAACAAGGCTACACACACACACAAACACACACACACATAACTAAACTAAACTTAAAGCATAGCAAATAAACTTGTAGCTGTTTAAAATTAGAGCATAAAAATAATAGTAATATAAAAAAATACCGCAACATAACAATAACAAAAAACAGCTTGAGTATCTTAGGTATTAAATTTGAAACTTCCAACCCTCTCTGATTAAATTCTAACGTTTACCGATATGCGACAATACGCTGCTGCAATGACTGTTACGTTTACGCTTCTGTGCAGTTTAACTAAAATTGTTGTCTAAAATTGTTGGGGCTACCAGCAGCATGTCCTTCAAATGTCTTTGCAGTTTTGGCAGTCAAGCAGAATATGCGTGGATAAATAAATACGTGTATGTATGTTTGTGTGCATTTCACAAAAAAGACGAGTCAAAACTGGGAAGAGATTGGCTAAGAATCATTTTGACATGTTTTTGGAAATTCAGCAACAACAGAGTTATAATAATAAAACTCTTGCTTGACTTCACTTTTTTTCACTCTCTCTTGAAATCTATGTTTCTAATTTTGTCATCACAAAGATTCGTGAAACCAAAAAACTTCAAATGGAATTAAATCTTAAATATACGTTGAAAACGAAAAATGCTCAAGTGTTGTATTTTGTAAAAAATAGTAGGTATAAAAATGAAAATAACTTTGATATAAAATAAAGCAAGCAAGCCTCAAGGCTTTGTTTAAATATTTTAATAAAAATTTTTTAGTTTTAACAAATTTATATTACGTTAAAATTTCAAATCAATTTCCTAAAAAAAAATAATACAAAAATAACGAAAGAATAACAATGTCAGAGTGAGCGATACTTGAAGCTTTGCTAGTAGATGCTGTAAGCATTGCTTTTTTTATGTCAGAGTGAAAGCTTTTTTTTTACTACTAAAAATTCTGAATCATTCTGAATTGGAATTTAAGATTTATTGAAATATTTCAAACATCTATTGAAAGCTTGAAGCTTTCAAAGTAGCTTCATGTAGCTTATAGCATCGCTTTGACTCGACACCTTTTGAATTTTATCATAGAAATATAACACGCAAAGCTTTTCAGCTTCAAATAGCGTTATAGCAGCGCCTCGTTTATAGCGTTCAATCTGGCATCAGCCTTACATTGAAATTTCACATCGTCAGCTTAAAAATAAGAAATAACTATACTTATTATTTTAAGATTTTAACACCGATAGTATACCGATAGTATACCGATAGTAATACCGATATACTGATAGCTTAAATCGATTTCATTTAAAATAAACTTAATAATTCAGATGCTTTTCAGTTACTTATTTAAGAAAGAAATTAACAAATGAATCTTAAAGCTAGCTAACCAAAAAATACTGCACAAGAATTTTTAAAATTTTTTTAATTTTTGGTATAATTTAATGAAAAATTTTTAAATGATTTATCGAAAAATTAAAAAAAAATATCTATGTTTATATATCAATGGTGTCGATTAGCATTTTTAAATTGATATTTATCGATAAATTATTTCAATTTAAAAATATATTTACATTTTCTATATATTTTTCTATATTTATTGACTAAAATCTACAAAAATTTTATATATGTTAACATAAATGTCGAAATAACTTACAATAAATAACATGTATCGATAAAAAATAAAAAAAAAATTGTGAAAAAAATTTAATATTTTCAAATATGATTGATTGATTAACTTGGCATTTGGCGCAAATAAAAGCTGGAAAATTATTTTTCGATACTTATCAACATAAGTTTTCGATATGACTTGCCACACCATATGTCAATAGTTCGACTATTTGCTAATTATCGATAGCTCCTTCTTTCTTTTTGAATGTAAATATTTTTCAAATGAAATTCAAAAATGTTTGATTTTGATCTAAATAGAACATTTATTTCATAAAGCAATCAAAATAACAATTAATATCGATAATTTTCTTTAAAAATTTAAATTTTGTGAAAATTTAGCGGTAAGTAATAAATAAATTTTCGACAGTTTTCAACCATAATCGTTTAACAACTTGTCCGCATATTTTTATCGATATAGTAGTTCCACGCCCATTAAAACTAAAACATTTTTTAAGTGAATTGACATGTGTCATCAATTGATTTTCAAATTAACTTACAACTTGAAGTTGAAAAAATTTAAATCGATACCTGAGTCCTTTATTGTAAAGTGGTATCAGTCGCTATGTTCTTAAGTAGAGAAAATTTTTTTTTTAAATAAACAAATATATAGAAGATATGTGTCATCAATACAAAAACAAAATATCAATAGTTTTGTAAATATTAATTAAGAATTTTTAAATTGAACAAATGCCGTTCTTTTATAATTAATACTAACAACAGATTATGATTTTTTGAAAAAGTGACAAATGCCACTTTTCAAATAAACGACTCACGTATTAATAATCGCTATCGAAATTACTTTCTTCAGTCTATTAAAAATTTTCGATTTTTTTTTTTTTAAGACAAGAATTAATTAACCACACAATTAACCGCCACGATCACACATAAGACATAAGACCACATTTTTAAGATAAAACTTATTAAAAAAAATAGTTCTCTCAAATATTTTCAATAATTTTTTGGATACATCCAAATTGATTGAAAAAAAAACTTAAAAGTAAAATTATTAAAAATTATTTATATTAATTATTAAAATCGATTATAATTGAAAAATTAATGAATTATTTAAGCTGAAGTCAGTTTCAAAAGTATCATCCATCGCGAAAAATATACAAAATTATTATATATCTTACAAGAGCTAAATTAAAAAAGTTCATTTTCAAGCCAATTAAGATAAGAAATTGAGTATCGATAAATAATTTCAAAAGTCGTTAAAATAATCAACAATATAAATTATGACTTTAATTTATACATACCTAGCTAATGAGCAAACTAAAAAAAATTTTTATAAAACAGCTATTTATCAAAACTAAATAAATTTGCTATAAAAATCGATAAATTATGTTTTCAGTTTTTTGGTACAGATTACTTCTATAAGATGTTTCAGTAATTTTCAGAAAAGCGCTTTTAAATTTTTGGATTATAATAAAAATCTGCGCAAGTTTCGATATTTATCAGAATTTTAAAAAATATCGATACATATTCATAAGACCAAAGAATATTCATCGATAAATTATTCTATAAATTATTCTTTGATGAATTATTTTACTTAAAATCGTCGATAAAAATTTAAAAATTTTTTTTACCAATAATTTTTAAGAAAACTATAAATAATTTTAAATAAATAAGCAAAGATATAAATATATAAAATTGTTAAATATATAAAATGGTTATGGTTATGGTCTATGGTTAAATATATAAAATTTATGTTTATTTTTATAAATTTAAATTTTTATCCAAAGTACATATTAGTTATTTATCGAATAGTTAGACAAAAAGATCATGTAACAATTTTCATAGCATTAATCATTTGCAAAATTATCGATAGTTTTTATAATATACATTAGACATTTATGATTATCGAATAAGCATCAAAGGAAAATTTTCGGGAATTGTTAGTGAAATTGATAGCTTATATTAATAAAAGTTTGTATCAAAAGCATATTAAGTCGAAAAATCAATAATTTATATTAGTTTTAGCTGATATCAAAAGCTTTCAGTCCATCTTTTGGCCAAAATTAAATAAAATTTAATCTTTTCTGTCAGAGCATATGATTTTTTAGTGTTTCCATATACAAAATTTGATATCGATAAAAAATTAAAAAAACTTTTAAGAAATCGATAAAATAAAATATATTTACTTATCGATTAAATTATTGGAAATAATATTTTAAACTAATTTTTCGATAATTTTTTATGCTTATAACTAAAAATTATAGCCATAACTTTTAAAGGTAAAGTAATTATTTCGATTATTTGTTATAAGTATAAATAATTATCGATAAAAATAATTAATGGAACGATAGTGACTTTTGTCACAAAGTCGCCAGTAATTATTATTCAATTTACCGATCTAAAAATTCATATAAAAACTTGTCTATAAAGGCTATTCGATATAAAGATACAAAATACAAACTTGGCGATAATTTTTGACATAAAGATACAAATCAAAATATAATAAAGATATAATCTCCGATTACGATAGATTAAGTTTAAATACTATTGAAAGTATTTTGGAGAGTACATTAAAAGTAACTCTTCGCGCATATTTGTCAAAAAAAAAATTCATAACAATTCATGAGTTATCGTCGGTAAAAAATAATCAGTTCATCAAGTTATTGTAATGTACAAATTTTCGGAGATAGTTGTCGATAGTTTTTGATATAAAAAGCATTAGCTTTCATTTAGGTTTAGATGATGAAAAATCTGAAAAACTACCAAAATATGTTTAGATAAAAATTATCTATGTTTTTTTTTTCGGCCCTTTAATGAATTATTTATTTTTTGACGGCCAAAGCTCAAATTAAGTTACATAAAAACTAGCGATAATTTTCCATAATTATTTTGACAATATAAAGAAAAATATTCTATAAGAAAATTAAAATCAGGCATCAAAATACATAATTTTGATAATGATCGATAACGATGACATGACAGATATCGGTAGCTTTGAACATGTGTAATTTTAACAATATTTTGTCGATATATTTTTTGAACAAAATATTTGGAAAATAATTTATTGGTATCTTTCGATAATTTTTGATAATAAATTTTCGATAATTTTTTAAATTTTTTTGACAATAAATAGAAAAATCATCTATAAGAAAATTAAAATCAGCCAGCGAAATTTAAAAATTTGTATAACGATAGATACCGATTATATGAATAATATCGATAATTTTGAACATGTTAATATTTAATAATATTATTTCGATATATTTTGTCAATGAAAAATTTGAAAACGAATTTAATTGGTAGAATAATACCGTCACCTTAATATAGAAAGGACGTAACTCAAAAATTCATGATTCAACTTCTTAAAATGTTGCATAATTAAAATTTGTTTAATGCAGATTGTAATGAAAATCGTCAACAAATCCAGTATTTAAAACCATATTTCAGTTTTTTTTAGTTTCATGAAGGTTATTTTAACAACAAAATGTTAAAAACTCTCGATTACGAAAATTTATGAGTTACGTCCTTTCTATATCGAGGTGACAATATTAAATATTTAAGTAATAAAAATTCATCTTTACGAATTTATACGAAAAATTAAATTAATACTTATTGAAAATAATTGCTAAATCTAATGATAAGTCTACAAAATACATTTCTTGAGCAACTATTTACTAAAGTACATCTAAACTTTAGATGAATTTGAACTTCAAATTAGCTTTAAAATTCACTTTATTCCTCTGTGGCAACTCTGTGTCAAATTTGTGTACTTTACTCTTTACCCCTCTCGTTTGTCAGGCAAAATTATGCCACTTTGCATGCATATACTTTTTCGTACCACTCTTACTTGTATTGGAGAAAAGTCATGTTTTATTTCAAAATTTGCTACCATGTTCTTTGGTTAAACACTCATTCAATATATACACCTGTGCAAAATGTCGATATGTCATTCTAGTGCCTAGCTTACCACTCCCCCCCCCCCCCCCCCCAACACTCCCCTGCCACTCAATATGCCATAATGTTGCTCCCTCTATACCCAACAGTAAAATTTGCACAAAGCGAAAGCAATCAATGTTTTGCGATATGCTGCAAAAAGTGAAAAACATAGACACACACACTTACAATCTTACATGCTGCCAAAGGCAAAATCTTAACACTACGTTCTGTTTTCTATTTCACAACTTTTTTTTAACAGCAGCACAACGTAAAGATGTTGGGTAAAAAAAATTAATTTCTGCAGAAGCAAAAAAGTATAATTCAGGTTGGCAAGTGTTAAATTGTAAAGTGCTGTTCGTTTTGCTACTCCGTGTGACTACATGCGACTTATGTGTGTATGTGTGTGTTTGTGTATGTTTGTATTTGCTTAATCGAAGCAGCCATTCAATTGCTTTTAGTGCCCTTCAGTGTTCAAAAGAGTTCAATACTACAACCAAACAACGGCATAAGGTAAAGGATATCCCAAACGTTATGTTTGTATGTATGTAGCTCGGGGTTACGTTAAGCTGTAACATAAAAAACATTACTTTTGCAGGGATTTGCCATATATTGGTAGCATATAAGCAGAGAAAAATAAGCAAAAACAAAAAAAAAACCACTCAAAGAAGAACAGGACTTTTAAACTTGCACTAAGAAGGGAGAAAAGTTAAACTGCGAAATTGTTAGAGTTTGAATTTTAAATTTATAAAACTGCCAACTAACTATGTATTTTTCTTCAGCAAACCTTCAACAGCTTCAAGCCAAAATTTGTTGCAGTGCTTCAGTGAAATTTTAAAGCTATGTTACAAAATACGTTTACAGTTATGCCTAATTTCTGCTTCAACAAAGATTTTGTTTTGTAACTTTGGAAATTCTTTAAATTTTCGCTCATTTCAGTTTATAATTTAAGAAAAATATTTTGTCTTTGAACAGGAAAAAAATGGAATTTAAATTAATTTTAAAAATTTCCACTTTTACCAACATTATATCTACGAAGAAAAGAAAATGTGAAATGATCCAGCAGATTTCCTGGTTTTGTCATTAGCAAAGGCCATAGTGTACCAGCAACAACGCCAAAAAAACATGTTTTTTCAAACAAAAAAACAAAAAAAATCACTTGGTTCGCTGTCATAACAAATTTACTTCCAACAGTCATAATCAAACCTCTTCAACTACCCACCCACCCTCAACCTAAACCAACTGCTGGTCTCTTAGCTGTAGTTAGTAGCGAAAAATAAACAAGTCAAACATCAATTTTTATGTTTTGTTTTATTTTTTTTTTTTTTTTGTTATGCTGCAGAAGAAATTTAAACATGTTGCCCAAGGGTGAAAAGCAGACATGACTGCTCCTCACCACGTTTCTTGATGATGTTTGCTTAAAATGTCATTAAAGCTAAGAAGCCGCCATCATTATGAATGAAAGGACGTCGTTGAAGATTTTGATGAAAACAACGCGCAAGTTGAAAGTAAAAAAATAACAAAAAAAAAACAAAAGCAAAAAATTCCTTCACCGAAACTAACAAGCACTCTACTACTAAAGTGGTGGGCGAGCTTTATCATAATGGTGGTTGCTAAATCTGGTAATTATGTGCTGTTGGACAAGTGAAACATTTTAATTTAAATTTTGATGTGTTTTTGTTTTTGTTTTTCTATATTGTATAAATCATAAAATCCAAATTGAACCATGTCTGAAGTGCGTTGAGCTTAATCCTTGGAAGCAGTTTTGGGCGTAAACATTGAAAAGAAAACATTTTTCACTATAACGCTGAAATTGTAAAGTTGACAGTTATTGATGACTGAACACCTAGTTTGGGGAAAAAATATGGTTTTTAATTGCAATAAAAATTCTTCTTTATTTTGCGAATTAATGCTAGCCAAAATTATATCAATTTATTTGTAAAAATTCTCTTTTAAATTGTTTTTGTAAGATTTAAAGTGGACTTAAATCTTTTAGAGTTGAAGAGAATTTCTATAGAATTCTCCGGCAGCAGTTTTGATATGCAGATGCATATCAGAACTGATTTAGAACAGATTTAGATAAATAACAAACGTTTCAAAAATATATTTTAAACGCTTGAATATAGTTCTTTCATACTCGTTGCTTCTATAAATGTTTAAAAAAATTTTGTGCTTAGAACATCTCCAAACATTTTTTTTTTATAAATATTTTTTTTATTATTAATTGTTTGTATTCTAATATTAGCTAAACCTATTTCAATTCGTTGAGTATGTCCAAATAATTTTTCATAGTATTTTTTTTTTTTACAATTTTTTCATTCTCTTCAGATTTTTGTAATTGTTAAAGGTCTTATCCTATTAATTGTCTTTCTTTAAATACTTGTCTTTATTCTTGTTAAAATTCTTATTGGCATCCTTGTCTTAACCTTTGTCTTAACCTTTGTCTTAACCTTTGTCTTAACCTTTGTCTTAATCTTGTCCTAAACCGTGTTCAAATCCTTTTCTAAATTCCATTCCTTATCTTAATTCTTGATGAAATTGTATCTTAATCACTTAATCATTGATTTAATGCTTATTTCTTTGTCTAAATCTTTGTTTAAATATTTGTACAAATTTCTGACCTAAGTTGCTGTATCTTATCTTTATGAAATACTCTATTCATATTCTTTTAAATCCTTGTTCATATCTTTAAATGATGCTGATGATGTTGATGATGTTGATGATGTTGATGATGTTGATGATGTTGATGATGTTGATGATGTTGATGATGTTGATGATGTTGATGATGTTGATGATGTTGATAATGTTGATGATGTTGATGATGTTGATGATGTTGATGATGTTGATGATGTTGATGATGTTGATGATGTTGATGATGTTGATGATGTTGATGATGTTGATGATGTTGATGATGTTGATGATGTTGATGATGTTGATGATGTTGATGATGTTGATGATGTTGATGATGTTGATGATGTTGATGATGTTGATGATGTTGATGATGTTGATGATGTTGATGATGTTGATGATGTTGATGATGTTGATGATGTTGATGATGTTGATGATGTTGATGATGTTGATGATGTTGATGATGTTGATAATGTTGATGATGTTGATGATGTTGATGATGTTGATGATGTTGATGATGTTGATGATGTTGATGATGTTGATGATGTTGATGATGTTGATGATGTTGATGATGTTGATGATGTTGATGATGTTGATGATGTTGATGATGTTGATGATGTTGATGATGTTGATGATGTTGATGATGTTGATGATGTTGATGATGTTGATGATGTTGATGATGTTGATGATGTTGATGATGTTGATGATGTTGATGATGTTGATGATGTTGATGATGTTGATGATGTTGATGATGTTGATGATGTTGATGATGTTGATGATGTTGATGATGTTGATGATGTTGATGATGTTGATGATGTTGATGATTTTGATGTATAGATGATGTTGATGATGTTGATGTTGGTGTTGACGTTTCTTTGTTGTTGCCAAATGATATGCTTTGTTGATATAATGTGTTGCATATAAATAAATATTTGTACTCAATGACAAGTCGTCTACTATAATTCACCTATGGTTTTGAAGAGTGTTTTTTTTTGTGCAGTCTACTTTGCTGCTAAAGATATTCAATCTACATATAAACATAGTCAATTGAGCCAAAAGAGAGAATAGAACATTTTGCTCAGCTATATTGGGTGGTGATAGAATCTTCTCGTTTTACTTCAAATTAACTCTCTGCATACCATCTCCGATTTTTGACTTAAAATCGCGCATGGATAGGTAATAAATTTTACACAGAGTTTACACGTGATTGAATGTGCATTTTTAATTTTTCTAAATGTTGCTACGTCATCTCATGCTGTTTCATCAATGACTTTGCACTCTATAATTAGCTGAATTCTTAATATAATAAAAAAACACCCACACAGCCCACAATGACAGCGGCTGTCAATATTCTGAGAACTCTATTAAATAAAATATGCCTAACATAAAACTGGTCTGAATTTTTTTAAAGTCTAGAAAACTGGCTCCAATATAATATATGCTGTGGCACCTAGTTAGCACATCTCAGCCCTCAAAATATATCAAGCTGAACAATGAAATCACTTAACAGCCCAAAGAAATAATTTTACCTGATGGCAGTGTCTGAAAAATCTACCTTATAACATCAGATATAGAAAAAAAAAAAATAAAATAAAAATTTAAGAAAGAAATAAACAACTTCTCGAACGGCCCAGCGTCTGCAAAATTTAACCTCGTACCGCATAGTAACAAATTCGCACCCCAGTAAGAGCCCGCCTCAACTCCACTCTCAACCCTACACAATCCATGGCATTTTTTTTTGGTTTTTTTTTTGTTTTTTGCATTTATTTTTTGACGCGAGCTCATTTATCATTCATTACGCTCGTTTAGCCTGGGCCCACGTTAACGTTAACGTTACGTTAAAGTTAACTGCAGCATTGTTTGTCGTTGTTCCGTAAGGTTACGTACGCAGTAAACCTTTAAGCAGCCGTCAAAGGTTGTGCAAACAAAAAAAAAAAACTAACCTCTAAATTGGCAAAAACAGAATAAGTAAAAAAAACCTAAGAAAATACAAACAACAAAAAATAAATATCGTAAATAAAAAAAAAAAAACATTGAATGTCAAACAATAAAAATTCTTGGCTGATGTAAAAATGTGCGTGTGTCTAGCTGGGAAGGCGGGTGGAGTTCGGTCTGTTGCCGTTTCAGGAAAGTGGCAAGAAGTGGTTTTTTTTTAAGAAAATGCCAAAATCATGGCAAGCAAAGGAACAACAATTTATTGACAAGGATGTGTTTCCCCCATCAAACAAACCAACACCCCAGCTCAATGCAGCCCAACCCAAGCCACCCACCAACCCAACTTAATTCTTCATTGAGCGCATAACGTACAAATGAGGCTGAACATTTTGGGGCTTTTATGATGTTAATGTTTGTCGGCTGATATAGAGGGTGTGTGACTGGCGAGTAGTCATGAAAAAGGTGTAAGCGTCAATGTGCTGCCAGGTAGCTATGCTGGTACGCATCGTGTTTATTTTTACAAGGATTAATGCCGTTTATTGTGATTATCCTGCGCTGTGATTTGCATAAATTATTTTAAAATTGATGAACTTTTTTTTCAGACCAACTCTCTCACTCACTAGTCACGAAGCGTTGTTTTTGCTTTATTTATATAGAGTTTATTTTTTGCCTGCTCTCACTGCCTCTTCCCTTTTGTCATTCAAGTTGCCAGCATTGTGTTAAAGGAAGGTGTAAAATTGTTAGCGGTTCCTTTTTTAGTTTCCTTTCTTCCATTTTTTTTTCGCTGGCCTTGCATGAATGAATAACTTAAATTAATGCGTAATACGCGCACGCCAAAAAGATATCAGTTTTGTGTGTGTGTGTGTTTATGTTTTTTTATAGCACAACATTTTAAGCACACCGTCATCATGCCGTTAAAAAAAATATTATCACAGCAAGTGTTTGGCTTGAATGTCAGGCATTAAGGATGTCGCCATATTTGCGACCATTTTATAAAATTAGCTTAGCTCAGCTTTATTAAACAGCAATACATTCAAGCATAAGAACTTGAAAATTTATGCCAAGCACACGTAGTCTTTAATTTTTTATGAATGACCTGAGTTATCTTAAGCAGCTGCTGTTTTAATATTTATTTTAATAATTCTTTTTTTTTTCTTTTCAGGTAAGCTTTTAAACTATTGAAGACTTGAAACTTACAGTAAGTACGATTAGTTATTTTGTGCTGTGTGTGGTAATCAGTAAGTGAAAAATTACACCATTTGTAGAAAAAATTTATGAAAAATTGTTGAAGTTTAATTTCTCACTGAGCACAAAACTTTTCCAAAAAATGTCCTTACAGTATATTTTCACTGAGTACAACTGAAGTTTCAGATAACAAAAATTTGCCAAACTTGCATGTTGCACTGAATACGAAAATTTCCCAAAAAAGTTCCCTTCGGGATTTTTATTAGATAGCGTAGTTTTATATCATTTTTACGAATCTGAAGTTTTTCATTGCAACAGTTGTAAATTGTCTCATAACCCTAATTTCTTTGCAAATTGTCACAGTTACCTGATTTGTGTCTTTAAAAGACACAAGTTAAATTTTCAAGTTTTTTTTATTTGTTTGTCTTTTGTATACATCAAAAACTATTTGAATAAACCTTATTTGAGCTCAGCTTTAATTCTGCATTGAAAACAAAAATTTCCCAAAAAATTTCCCTAATGGGATTTTTTTTAATTCAACTTGATTTTACGATTCTGCAGTTTTCCTTCAAAAAATTTGTTTCATTACTCATATTTCTTTGAAGAAATATCACTTTTATCGGATTTGAGTCTTTGAGAGCAGTTGCAAGCAATCTGTTTATGTATATTTTCCTGTAAAAAATATCAAAAATAACTAAAATATGCATAACTTGAGCTCAATTTTAATTTCGAATTAAAAACAGAAATTTGCCAGAAATTCGCTTAAAGGACATTTTTATATTTAACATAATTTTTACTTACTTTTACGAATCTAAAGTTTTTCATTGAAAAATTTGTTTTAATACTCATAATTCTCTTAGAAATATGTCACTTTTACCGGATTTTTGTCTTTGACAGCAGTTTCAAGCAGTCTGTTTACTCTTTTGCCTTTTAAATACATGCAAACTAATTGAGTTAGGCATAACTTGAGCTCAGCTTGCATTATATATTGAAAATAAAAATTTCCCAAAAAATATCCCTTATGGGATTTTCGTTATATTCATCTTAAATTTTACTAATTTTTACGAATATAAACTTCTCCATTGAAAAACTTGTTTAAATTCCCGTATATCTTTGGAAAAAATTTCAGTTTTACCGGATTTGTGTCTTTAGTAGCAGTTTGAAGCAGTCTGTATACTTGTTTGTCTTTTAAATACATCTATAATAATTAAGCCAAATTTTACTTGAGCTCAATTTGAACTATGCATTGAAAACAAAAATTTCTCAAAAAATTTCCCTTATGGGAATTTTTATATCCAAGTTAAATTTAACTTATTTATAGATATATAAACTTTATTATAAACAAAATTTGTTAATTTTCTCATATTTCTTTGAAAAATGTCACTTTTACCGAATTTGTGTCTTAGAGAGAAGTTTCAAGTAGTTAGTTTATATGTTAACTTTTTAAATATATCAAAAATAATTTAGCTAGGGAGAACTAACCTCAGCTTATACAATTCATTGGAAATAAAAATTTCCCAAAAAATTTCCCTTATGGGATTTTCGTTATATTCATCTTAAATTTACCTAATTTTTACGAATATAAACTTCTCCATTAAAAAACTTGTTTAAATTCTCAAATTTTTTTAAAAATATCTCTTATACCAGAATTATACCTTTGTTTGAAGCAGTATGTATACTTGTTTGCCTTTTAAATACATCAAAACTAATTAAGCCACCTTTTACTTGAGCTCAGCTTGCATTATGCATTGAAAACAAAAATTTCCCAAAAAATTTCCCTTTTGGGATTTTTTTAAGTTTTACATGGAAAAATTTTTAAAATAAGCCATAATATGAGTTTATGTTCAGTTTGACTTTGAAAACACATTTCGGATTAAACTCTCTTGTGTTAAATTCTTACAAAAAGAAACTTCTTATAAATTTAATTCAAATTGCAAGTCAAAATAATGACTTTGTTATACTTTCCTTTTAAGAAAATCTATGTTTATTGTATGCTTCTTTCAAAAATTTAAATGCAAATACAATTTTGAAAAGATTAATAAACTTTCCCTTAAATTTCCCTTATGGGAATTTTTAAATTTTTAACAAATTTAATTTAAAAATTTTCTTTTTAAAACATTCATATGATTTCCCTTTAATTTTCTTAAAAGAAAATTTTAAATTTTTATCTCAAAATATGAACCGAAATTTTTAACTGAATTTACATGCTTAAAAAACCAATAAGAATATATTTTATTGAGCAAATAATATAAATTTAAATCAAATTCGTTTGAAATTACAAAACCAGCTGTGTTACTACATGTTTAATACAAAATGTCTCAACTCCTCGTCGTAATTAACGCGAATAGCTGAAAATATTTTCAACAACCTGCCTGCAATTTAAACTTCAACGAGTTGCTATGAAAAAACCCTGCTACTGAGGGTTAACTATCTCAGTGTTGTCCATAGCAGGGACGACAAAACGAAATCCATTCAAATTAAAAAATTCACTCACTATAAAAAACAAAGAAGAAAAAAAAAATTAACGCAACAGAATGAAAACACAAATCGAATCCAATCAAATCAAAATGAATTCACATTGAAAAAGCTTGGGGAAATACGCAGAGCTTAATACAACGAATGTACAACACGAATAACCACGTGACTCACACTAGTTGGAAAAAAAAAAATAAAATCGAAAATTGCAAAAAAATCTAAAAACACGAATGATATTTGTTCACAACAACAGACAGCGACAACGAATTTTACAAAAATATTCTTAAACGACAAAACGATTTTTATTAACAAAAAAAAAAACAAAAAAACCGAAAAAAAATGTCAATGAAAACTAAATTCCAAGCACTGAATTACGAAGCAACGAAATCCGCTTTATAACGGCGAATTCAACAGCCAAACAATTCCGCAGTATAGCATAAAAAAAACGAAAACGGTAAAGAATTAAAAGTAAGCCAACGTAACACAGTAAACTGAACAGAACTGCCAAAGGATATGCAGGCAGGAGAAAAAAAAGCACGACTGAATGCTTACGGCAAGCTGAAGGTAACAAAGGGTAAAGTGTGATAGAAGGCATACCGCGAGCCTTAGCCAAACACAAACCAACAGCTCAATGTGACAAGGACATAGCCAAAAGCGAGGACAGCGCTGACAACAACAACACCACGAAAAAACAATGAAATCCAATAAACAACAACATTAACTAGTTAGGCAACGAAGCCGATACTGCTACCATTACCATAACCACTAACACCACTGAGGGAAACACTCAGGCAATGAGCACAACAATAGCGGCCACAACAAAATTATGGCCAGCAATAATTGCAGCAAACGTGGTCAATTGCTAGTCCACAGCATGTGGTGGCAAGAATGAAATGTGAGTAAAGGAAATCAAGAAAAAAGAAAAAACAAAACGATGCAACATAAAACCAAACAAAGTTAGCTAGATGAGTGAGTGAAGAGAAAATGCTAGAATACGACGAAGCAAGGAAAGCGCATATCTTTAAATGAAAGCTTTAATTGTTGAAAAGTTTAATTGTTGATTGGAAAAAGAAAAAAACATAAAATTAATCTATAATGAAAGCAGATGAAGTGATAAAGCTAGAAAAAAAAAATATGCTGGCAATAACGATCTCGATGATGTTGATGACGTTAAAGCAGAGGAACTATATAAAAGGTAAGTTTTATTCCACAGCAACAAATCCGCTTAATAACACACACACATACACACAAAAGTAGCCATAGACTATGGCAAGAAGTTTATGAATAGGATTATAACTGACGGTTCTAGTGAGTTGGGCCAAGTTGAGTAGGATTGAATTAAGTTGAGTTCAGTTGAAATTGAATATGATTGATTAGGATTTAAGAGGACTTATAGAAGAACGCTTAGGCTTTAGGTGCAGATTACAAGCGATGCTATTTTATAAAGTAGATAAACTTTACGATAAAAAAAAGAAAAAAAATGCCATCGAAAAAAAAGGCAAAGAGGACACTTTATGCCAGTTCAAAAGGCTTCACAGAGCTTTCACAGCACAATACAAGGATTAATGCTATGTCGATAATAATGGAACGCTGAATATGTATGATGGACCTGAAATACATACATAGATAATATCTTATAATTATGTTCAATATTTTTTTTTATATTTATTATAACATAAAGCTTGAGCTTAATTAAACTGATTAAAGCCATAAAAAATGAAAATAGATAAAACATACAAAGACACACGGAGACATGCAATTTGTTAAGGCACAAAAGTATTTGAATGAAAAAAAAAATTATATTTGGAAGTTATACAGACATAAAAAAAAAATGCAGCTCTTTTCTTGCTCTTTTCTTGCTTTTTCTTTGAAAAAAATAGATAGATTATGTATATAAAAAACCATCAAAAAGCCAAAATTATAAATTTTAAATATTTTTTTTAAAAAAATAGATAGATTATGCATATAAAAAAACCATAAAAAAGCCAAAATTATAAATTTTAAATATTTTTTTTGAAAAAATTAGATAGATTATGTATATAAAAAACCATCAAAAAGCCATAATTATATATTTTAAATTTTAATTGGATTTTGACCGCAGTTAAGCGTTTAAACTTAACCTCTTACTACAAATGACACTCAATTAAAAATTCAATCAACTGCACTTAACGTTTTAAACATTTCCAATATCTGCTCATTAGGCCATTTTCAATTGTAATAAAAACAACACCCAAAGCTGACAAATATGCTATCGATTAAATTTTATAATTATTATAATTAAAAACTATTTTTTAACATATTTAAGCTAAATTTTTGCAAACAAAAAAAAAAAAAAAACAAAACCACAACTAAGCATGCATATGTTTCATACACATGCACAGCTTTTGAAAACATCCACATATTAAAGAGATTTTCTTGTTAGGCTTTTGTTAACTCATTTTACAGTTTTACCCAGATTTATCAAAAAAAAAATGTATGCCACTTTATTACAGGTTAAGCGTTTGGGGACTCATTTAAACAAAGCTCAGTTTTATTTTCTTTTTTGTCGTTTTAAATTGGATACTAGTCCCTAGTCAGCTACTGATTTGACATGGAAATACGTAAATTGCTTTTCACCTAAGCAGTTACTGTCACTTAAATGGCTTTTATGTACTAAAGTAAAAATGTTTCCGCAAAAGAAATTATAACTCACTTAAAATTTCATGATATTTGAGTTTAAGTTAAATTTTTTATGAATCTAAAAAATTTCCCAAAAAAATCCCAAAAAGGGAAATTTTTGTATTTGCTCTCAGAATAAAAATTGAAGTTTCTATATTCAAATGTGTGATGAAATTCTTTTCTACCCTTCTTGTTGTGCTTCAAAATGCGTTTTTCGTAGAGGAAATTCTTTTGCATGAGTTTTTATAAAAAATTAGAGCGGGAAATGAGTTTTGGCATTGATTTAAAAAATTTCCCAAATATTTCCCAAAAGGGAAATTTTTAAATTGCACCGTAAAATGGCAATTGCCGTTTCTACGCATATATTGTTGAAACAAAATATGTCCAAATCTGTTATACATCTGTTCTTTTGCTTTAAAGTCATTTTTAAAGTTGTAATAATTAAAAACTAGTTTATTACTTAAAACTTGAGCAGTAAATGAGTAGTAGGTACTTTTATAATTAGGAAGTTTTTCAATTTCACTGAAACATAGAAATTTAAGGTTCAAAACTAGGATTTTTCAAGACAATCACGCTTAATTTTGTTCTACCTCTTTTTTTCTGCTTTGACGCATGTGTTCCAACAAAAAAATTAATGTATGTACTACATGAGTTTGTTATGAAAAATTAAATCTAGAAATGTGTTCAACATGTTATAAAAAATTGCCCTAAAACTTTTCAGAAGGAAATTTTTTAAATTGCTCTGCAAAATTAAATATGTACTCAAATTTGCTAAGCAAAGCATTTTCAAAATCGTCTTTCCTCGCTGTGGTGCATGTTTCCAAGAAGAATATTATTATTTATAATTTTACTATTTAGAATTACATCAAGAAATGAGGGTAACATGGATTTTAAAAATTTCCCAAAATTTTCCCAACAAGAAAATTTTTAATTGCACCACAAACTTGAAGTTTAAAAATAATTAAAAGTAAGATTTTTAAAAAAAATAATGTCCAAAACTTTTAATTTTTTGCTTTAACGTACGTTTTTTAACTATTACATATAAGAAAAATAAGAAAAATAAGAGCTGGAAGTTTGTTTTGCACGGGTTTTAAAAATTTCCCAAAAGGGGAAATTTTCTAATTGCACCATCAAATGGTAATTTAGGTCTCTTCCCTTCAATTTGTTAACCAAATCATGTCTTAGTATGTTGCACCTCTTTTTTTCTGAGAAAGTTTAAATATTAGGGCTAAGACCTGGCCGAGATTCAAACCCAAGTCCTTTAGGTTGAAAGTCAAATGCGTTAACAGCTGAAAATGAGTAGAATATGAGTTTTTTATAGATATAAAAAATTTCCCAAAAATTTCCCAAAAGGGAAATTTTTACTTTTTTGCCCTAAAATAGAAAAATAAAGTTTCTTTACTTAGATCAACGATAATAAGACTTATCCGCTCACAACTTGACTTACTTTCAGAGGCACTTTTCAAAAATCTATGAGATTTTCAGTTAACCAAACCTTAAAATCCATAACATTTAGCAAATGAAGCTAACACTTCATTTCCAAACACTTTTTACTTATAAGCACTTTTAGGCTTAAAAGCATCCAAACATAAATAGAAGTTTTACAGACTTTACAAAAGCTGATTCTATTAAATTTATGATAAACTAACATTGATTATGTAACGCTAATAAGTACCTCCATTTCAAAGCTATAAAAAACTAAACACATTAAATGGCATTATGTCAGTTTAGTCAGAACAGCAGCCTAAAATCAATCTACTGCAATTTGTTAAATTTATAACTTAGATGTTAAGCTGCTAAAAATGGCAACATGACCATTATATTTTATAATTCCATAATTTAAAAAACAAAGCAACAACATTTTAAACAAATGCCCAAATATTTTACGACCAACAACAACAACAAAACTCGTTTATTACAATGTCAACTCAACTTTGTACAGCTGCCATGGCCAAACCCTTTTTTTTTGTTGGGTTGAGGGGACGATAACATTGGATATTTGGAAAAATTGCTGTTCTAAAAGTCATCAAAAATTTAACTCATTTAAACTTTGACCACCAACACCAGCATCACGACCACTACATACAAAAACAAAAATATTAAAACTTCATGATGCTAAACTAGAGAGAAACATACTCGTAACATCACAAAAAAAAAAAAACATAACAAAACAAAATGTACTGTAATGCAATGAGAAAAGCTCTTGTTATTCGAAGCACGTTTTTCAATTTAAAACAACAAAGGAAAAATTAATAAATTATATTAAAATGTGTAACATATGCAATAAACGAATTGGAACAAACAAGTGCTGGGTTGGAGAAAAAAACTTTTTTACACTTGCTAACGAAGTGCTAAAAACTAGCAAACAAATCAAAGAAACAGAAATAAAAACACTGCTAATAATCGATCGAACAGCTTAAAAAGCAAACAAAAAATAACGATATATTAAGAACTTTTGCCATAATGCAAAGTTTGTCACTTTCTTTTTCACTTTATTTCTTTGCAGCCCTGGTTGTTATGAAAAAATGCAACACTGAAAAGTGTCAAAGCTTATGTATGCAGCCAACAGTTGAAGAAAGAAATATATTTATGAGAAATTTTTGTTGCTGCAAAGATGAAAAATTATAACAACTCAGACACCAAACACACACACACACCCCCACATGCATAGTTTACAGCTTTTTCTGCCCTTGCCATCTTAGCTATAGCATGCGAGATATTTTTGAGTTTTGGCTGTTGTTGTTGTTGTATTTAGTTTTTCTATTGCTGTTAGTTTTTGTTTGAGCGGAAATGGATACGCAAGTATTAAAACTGAGCGAAACTTTTTCCAACTTTTAAATTAATTTTGTTGTAAAATGTTGTTGTTTTGGCTGCTGTGGCAAGCGCATAAAGTGGTTGGTTGAGTTGAAAGTTTTTGACTAAAACGAAGGGTTAAAAAGTTGAGCGAGAGACTAAATCGAAATTGTGCAAAGCGGAACATTGTCAAAATTGTTTCGTTTCTATTTTGAATTACATAAAAATAACTGTAGGTAACACTGCTGAACAGTTTAAAAATCTTTTCTTTTTTTTTTCATATCGAAATTTATTTGTGTATTTTTTACACGATTTTTCTGCAAGTGTTGTTTTGTTTTATTACCACGAACTTGTTGAACGCACGCACACCTCAACATTCATGTCAAATTGCGTCTGCATTGGTAGCAATTTTTTGTCAGCATATATTTGTACATTTGCTGGCGACAACAAACAGTGTTGCCATCATTCAGGAAACACCCATTTTGTCATTTCTTCTTCATTTGCTCGGTTGGCTTTATATGTTTTCGTACCATCTCCACCTGTGTTACGCCTACAAACAAGCATTTCGCATCATTAAATGTGTGTTTTATAAAAATAAAGGTGCTGGCCTTTATCACCTACGACCATTTCGTTCTACAACTGAACTATTGGCTTATGTTTTTCTTGTTGTTGCTGTTTTTTCGTTTTATTTTACCACACCAAAGTGTTATTAATGGTTGTGAAAAAAAGGTTGTAATCACTTTTTGCCCATTTTCTGTTTATTGCTGCTGTTAAGTGAAAAGTGGGTGCGGCCGTTAACATGCCTGCCTGGCCACCTTATCTAATTTGCATTTTTTGCAGCCGTTTATCCATGTTTTTTTTTTAATTTTTCTCCTTATTTTTTGTATTTTTTATTTGTGTGCTGTCGATATTCATGAAGCTCTGCCATTCATCCAGCTGTCTGTGCTGCTATTGGGCGACTTGTGTGCTGTTGTGTGTTTGCAGGGACAACAAGAACGCAGCGTGTAGAACATCTAAACGACGACAATTAACCAACTTAATGACATTTCATTAAGGAACTTTTGTAATTAATATGCGCTTGAAATGGGTTTGGCTTGGCTTGGATACGACAAAACGGAACAGGAAGTTTTATGATTTTTGCACTTTATTAGAATGGCATTTAAAAAGTTAGCAAACAGTTGCAAAAGCATGAAGCAGGGCAGATAGAAGCAGAACAGATAATTGCTTTTTAATAAGCAACAACAAAAAATAGCAAATATTAAGATTTATTTTTGTTATAAATAAAAGCTCATAATTTTTAATATTTTCTTGTCATAAATAAATTGTTCAATAAAAACAGTGGCAATGATTTTATAATTGAGCATGTTGATTTAAGATGTAGGTACAGCTAATTATCTAAAGTTACTTTTAAGAAAACTTTAATTTTCGTTTCAAATTTGAAAATTTCCCCAAAAATTCCTTCGAAGGGAAAATTTTTGACTTGATTTATATGCCTTTGATTAAAAATTTGCTTTTAAATTCCAATAAAATTTAATTTATAAGAGATAATTCATAAAAAAAAAACAAAAGTTTTTCACTTAAAACATAAAAACTTGAAGATCAAATAAAACTTCATTTAAAAAATATATTTCCGAAACAAACCCCTTGAAAACTCAGCAATAAATGAAATTTTTTATAATATATAAATTAATTTCAAATATTTTCTTCATACACAGTTCATTTAAATAATTTCCCTAAAAACTTCCCTCTGAAATTCAAATGAAATTTCATTTAAAAAAAAAATTATTAACGAACAAAGATCCATTAAAACTCTGCAAAATATAAAATTTTGTTAATATATAACTAAATTGAAAATATTTTTTCATGTGCAGCTCATTTTAATAATTTCCCAAAAATTTCCCAAAAACTTCCCTCGAAGGGAAATTTTTTTAAGTGTTGTTTTTCACCTAAAATATAAAATAACTTTTAAAATCAAATGAAATTTCATAAAAAAATATTATTTTCGAACAAAGATGCATCAAAACTCTGCAATATATAAAATTTTGTTAAAATATAAATTCATTTCAAATACTTTTTTCATACACAGCTCCTTGAAATATTATTTAAAAGAATTGAGAATATTATTTTATTGAATTTATTATTTTAAATTATTTTATTTTTTATTATTTATTTTAAATAAAAAATATTATTTTCGAACAAAGATGCATCAAAACTCTGCAATATATAAAATTTTGTTAAAATATAAATTCATTTCAAATACTTTTTTCATACACAGCTCCTTGAAATAATTTCCCAAGAATTTCCAAAAATTTCCCTCGAAGGGAAATTTTAAAAAATTGAGTGTTTTGCTTAAAATATAAAATAACTTTGAAAATCAACTGAAATTTCATTCAAAAAAGAAGATTTTCCGAATAAAGATGTAACAAAACTCTGCCAAATACAAAATTTTGTTGCAATGTAAATTAATTTAATGTATTTTTTTCATACACAACTTATTTCAGTAATTTCCCAAAAATTTCCCAAAAACTTCCCTCGAAGGGAAATTTTTTAAATGTTATTTTTCATTTAAAATATAAATAAAACACTGAAATTAAAATTAAATCTAATTAAAAACCAAAATAGTTCCAAACGAGGTTCCAAGAAAGCTGTGCAATATAAAAAACTGTGTTAAAATATAAGCTTGTATCAAATACTTTCTTCATAAAGAGTTCATTTTAATAATTTTCCAAAAGTTTTCCAAAAAAGTCCCGAAATGGACATGTATAAAATGTCAAATTTTTGCTTCATATCAAAAATAAATGTTAAAATAAAACGAAAAATCCTATTAACTACCTATATTCCAAACCTTAGTCAACAAAAATTCACCGAAATACAATTTCACTGAAATACATACCCACTCATATACAAAATTTTACTTTCATTACCCGTATTACTGACACTAAATTGATATTCATCTTGGTTTTTTTATAACTTTAAATTTTCATTGATTTCACAGCCAAGTTTATTTCAATTAAAAATCATTGCTGGCTGGCATAATTTACCCTGAACCATTTGCCAGAAATCCACCAGCAACTGCACAAGACCCAGACCAATGTGCTAATTTAAACGCAAACATCCAACCCACAAAACGACAACAAAGTGTCACCAACAGATTACAGTTCAGAGTTTTCTTACTTTTTCTGCTGACTCTGATGAAACTCATACCGTAACAATTCAGAGGCAACCCAGTTTTTATTTCAAAATTTTGCTGTTGAAGAATTTATTAAAGAAATAAAAACAAGTGCAGTCAAAATATTAAAAAAATAACACAACAACACAACGTACATAATATCGCATCAACATCAGCACGTAACGAGCGGACAATGCTATGATGATGATGCCGATGATGACCATGACGAGCTACGAGCTCGACGACAATTTTAGCTGCTGCTGATGCTGCTGGCTCTAGACCACCCATGGCTGTCGACTTTGAGAGAATTTTCCTCACGTTTTTCTTGTCTTTCGTTACGCATTTCGATGGAGCCGTAGCCGGATTTTGGCTCATAGCTCGTTGATATCGCAAAAATAAATATAATAAAATGATGTCCTTTTTGCTGTCGCTTGTCACATGCAGGCGTTCTCAGCATCTTCTTCGCACAGCTGGAGCTTAGCGCTGGCAGCGTTAGAATACAAGCACACCATATATCTGTATGCGTTTGTGTGCGTTTGCCCTTTCAGTGTAGAGAAAGCGTTTGAAAAAAAAATATAAAGATTGATATCACAGTGACATCCATTATACGCTTAAGCAGAGCAACGAGTTGAGATTGTTGCAAAACAAAACAATGCAAGATGAAGATATTTTTAGTAATTTAACTACTGAACAACTAAACCATTGAAATTTCATATAAAGATTTGGATGTAAGACATATTTAATTGTAAATAATACTTAAAGAATTAATTGAAAAGTATACTGATGTTTGAAGATGTAAACAGCAATAATTAAGCAGTCCTTATATTTTTACTAAACTCATCTCTTAACAAAACTTTTGATTTAACTTAAAATACAAGCTTACTTGACACTTGAAGTGGTTTTTTAGGGCAAACATTTAAAGTAAAATTTCCAAAAACTATTTAACCTATTTTTTGGCTATTTTACTTCGAAAAAGTAACATATTTGTGATTTATTTTCAAAATAAATATAAAATTTTATCTCTTTCGTCATTATGATCACTTTTAGAAAATTTCCCAAAAATTTCCCTCAAAGGGAAATTTTTCAAATTTCACATTTTTCACATAAATACGTCAATATATATTGTTTTTTCATAAAATACTACAATTTTTACATTTTATTTTACTATTTTACATAGAAAAATATATTGTACCTTATCTTAAGATATTTACCTCTTTTGTCATTATGAGTTTAAGAAGGATTTTCATTCGACTTTTCGAATATTTAAAGAAATTTTGTTGCACGTTTTTCTGTTTTGATTGAAAAAAAAATTCATTTAAAAAAAAAAAATCTTTTAGCTCTTTAATTATTATTACCACTTTTACATTTGTCAATATTATAAATTTTAAAGAAATACATTTGAGGGAAATTCTGTAAATTTCACAAATTTCTCAAGTGTACGACCGAAGATACTGTTTTTATGATAAATTTAAATTTTTCCTCGTTTTTGCTTATTACATTGGAAAAAACTAAGCAATTTCAATTGTAAATCCAAAAAGAAATGATCTCTCCCTTTTCACCCCTTTTTTCACTTTTAGAAAATTTCCCAAATATTTCCCTCAAAGGGAAATTTTTCAAATTTCATATTTTTCACACAAAAACGTCAAAATATACTGTTTTTTTTATTAAAAACATACTATTTCTCTATTTTGTTGCTGTTCTGTTTAGAAAAATTGCATATTTGTGATTCCTCTTTCTCTATAGAAACTTTCCAATAATTTCCCTTCGAGGTGTTGCATAATTGTATAATTTATTTGAAGTAATTTTAAAAATAATCTTAGATAAAATGTCACAATTCACAGCATGATGTGATGATAGCTTTTACTGATGTTGCCACCATTTTTCATTTACCGCTACATTTCGTTTTAATATTAAATGAAATATTTCTCTTTCATTCAAGTGTGGAACATATAAACTTCAGTTTTCTTCCGCATTTCTTTATGTGCACAAAATTAGAAGTTCTTCTTATATTTAGATTATTTTGATAATGTGTTTTTCTTATTTTACGCACATATCCAGCATTGTTGCGCTTCATGCCCGCAAGCAAGCAGTGTTGCCAACAACAAAATTTTATCTGTCATAATAAACAATTGTTGCAAAAGTTTTGCAATTCGTAACCAGCTGAGTTTCTTTCAGCTTTGATGTCTGAAAAATTAGTTCAATGTATGAGAAAGTTTTTTTTAAGATTATTCTTTAAAATACTTTTGTTGAAGTTTGTGATTCATTTTTGTTTTCTTCTTATTCATTTATGTTTGCGTATTCGAAAGAGGACAATGACGGTTTTTTGTTGTTTTTTCTGTATGGGAATGAGAGAAAACTTTATTGTTTTGAGGCGAATAAATATTCGAGCAAGAAGTTGAACGACTTTATGGGAATTAATGAGGATGTTGCAGAAAGTTACTTTAGAAAGTTTCAATGTGCTTAATTTTAAGTTTATATACTTGGTAGGCGAAGCTATTGAGCTATTTTGAGAATTTATAAATCAGATAAATAACAAAAATAATCGCCTTAATAATATTGATACTCGATACCAAAATTGCTTAATAATTTGAAATACAAACTTTTTATTCTTTTGAATTTATGATATTATTTTGATGTCTCATAAAAAAGATATAAATAAAAAAGTTTTGTAAAAGTTAACCACTACTAAGTACACGAACATGTAACTACTTGTCACAGAACACAATGTGCTCCCAATGTGCCGGAAGCCAAAATTAGTTATCAAATATTATTTTTTATTCAACCATTTAACATAATAACCTAACGGAAACTTAAAGAATAATATACAAGAATAATAAACTTCTTGTATATAATTCTTTGAGTTATATTTAACACAATCGCTGCTCACTCCTTTGAGTTGAATTTGCCGTTACCCATAATTATTTCGAATGAGATCATGAACGAAAATCTTGATTGTAAACAAAATAATAACTAATGATTTAACGACATTTCACCATATTTACGAGTTACAAGTTACGAGTTACAAGAGAGCTAGAGTAGCTAGCAGCAGCTGTAACCAACAATTAGACTAGCAAATAAAACAACCTTTGTTGATTGCCACAAAACACGCACGAGAACTCAACAGAAAACGTAATGAAACGTCACCGCACTTAAATACATATTAAAATGTTTGCCTATAAATGTCTACAAGTAACGTAATAATATGCGGTACAAAAATTTAACTTAACATTGGCAATATTTAATGTCAATTAATGTATTCTATTGTTGTTAACCACATAAAGCGTTACGTAATTGAAAAATAACAACTATGCTCAAATAAACTGGAATAAGAAAGAGATTTAATAAAGCTATAATTAGCTCATACAATCAAACGGTACAGAAAAACCACTTATTTGCAATTAGTCACCGTCAAAGGGAAAATTTGCAGAAATATTAAAATAAGTATTTTATGGTATGATACTTACAGAAAAAGCTTAAATTAAAACTTTCTTCAATATTGATTATTTTTCGAACTAAGGCCTAACATTTTGAAACAAATTTAAAAATTTCTCAAAAATTTCCCTCCGAGGGAAATTTTTTTAAACCAATTTTTTTCGATATTTTAAGTCTAAAAGCTTAATCAAAATACATAATTCATTATTTTTAGCTGAAAGTAAAAATTTCCCTCTGAGGGAAATTTGTAAAATCATATGTTTTCGTTATTGTTAGTCCAAAAGTTTTATCAAGTAATAAAAATAATTATTTTGCGCTCAAAACATAAATTTCCCTCTGAAGGAAATTTTTTAAAACCAATTTTTTCGATAGTTCTAAGTCTAAAAGCTGTATCAAAGTACATTTTGCGTTCAAAATATAAATTTCCCTCAGAGGAAAATTCCTTAAAACCGCCTTTTTCGTTATAGTAAGCCCAAAAACATTATCGAAAAATAAAAATCATTATTTTAGGCTAAAAAAATATATATTTCAGAACACGTTATAAGTATGCCTTTTTAATACAATTCTTTGATTTAAAAACTTGTGTTCATCATTTAAATTATTATTTTTTTTCAAAATAGCCAAATCAGCTCTTTGTGGCCAAAGTGTAATGAAGAATTAATGATTTTATTTTATATCAAAAGCAAATTTGCAAAAAATTTCCAAATAAGCTTCGTATAGTTCCAAAAACCGTACCGCTCCTAGAAAACGTTAAATTAATATTTATTTTCCAAAAATTTATATTTTTAACCTAAGCCTGTCGTTTTGAGTCAAAATTAAAAATTTCCCAAAAATTTCCCTTTAAGGGAAATTTTTTTAAAACCGATTATTTTGATATTTTATGTCAAAAAATTTTATAAAATAAAAAAAAGCATTGTTTTGCACTCAATAATATTAATTTCCCAGTGAGAACAATTTTTGTAAACTCATTTTTTCGAGATATTGTCGATACAAAACTTAAACAAAGAATAAAAATATATATTTCAGAACAAATTATAATTATTTGGAAGCCAAGCTTATTCCTTTTAAATGCCTTGATTGAAAAACTTTTATTCATCATATAAATTTATGTTTTGTGATAAATTTAAAATATGTTTTCAATTTTTTTTCAAATTGCCATGCGTCTAAATAAGCTAATTTTAGCGAAGTGATGTGAAAAATTACTGATTTTCCCCTGCATTAAAAAATAAAACTTGCAAATATTTTAAAAATAGAATGAACAGTTCCTAAAGCATAAAATTGCTCCTGGAAAATCGTAAATTAATATTACCTGAAAGGAGTTTATATTTTTAACTTAAAGCTGTCACTTTGAGTCAACTTTAAAAATTTCCCAAAAATTTCCCTTCGGAGGGAAATTTTTTTAAAACCAATTTTTTTTCAATTTTTAGTCATAAAACTGTGTCATATAATTAAAATCATTATTTTCCTCACGAAATCACTTTTCAGAAATTTTTCTACCAATGTTAGGAGTTATTTTATGAAATATTTAGAATGTTTCGTTCACAACTTCTTACAGCTTTATAAGAAAAAACACAAACATTTGTTTCTGAACATGTTGCTTACTTTAAGGGGGGACATGACATTGGCGGTTTTTTGAAATAGACTTTTTTATAATTTTATATTTTAGTAAATATTCTTAAAATTCCAAGAGAAAAATTGTAAAAAATCGAAAAATTTTTACGTGTTCAAAAGTTACAGCCGAATAAGTGAGAGCGCATTTTTATTTTTCTTTGCATTTTTGTTTGTTCACAAACTTTAAACGCGTTTATCGTATCGTATGGTATGACACGAGCTTTTATTAAATTTTTTTTTTCTTTCTGTTTTCTCTGCCGCGAATGTTATGTTCAACCTGAAAAGTGATATTTGTTGACTGAACTAAAAGCCTTAATCTACCCAATCCTTTTTGAGTTGCATATGAGTCATATAAGATAATAAATATCCCTCCAAGAAAAATTCTCTAAAAATCAAATTTTGCGTTCATAAAAAATTCAATTTGTTACACATGTACAAATTATAATTCAGCATATTTTTAGCAAAAACATTTTTGCAAAAAATTGCAGAACCTTCAGTATCTTTGAAAAAAAATCAACATCTAACATCTTACAAGCTATATTACGACCTTTTAAATAAATACTTTTGTATTTTTAATATAAGCACAAATTTTTTTTTGTAACTTATGCAAACAGCTGTTTCTCACTATTTTTGCTTAAAAATACAAACCTTTTTTTTGTTGTGTGACTTGTTCTATATTGCTTCTTTAAGGCTTGCGGCAGTCACTATTTTTCTTATGTGTTTTTTTAACTTTTTACTCTCCGCTCATTCTCACACCTGGCAACGCTTGTCAAACGTAAACAAATGTTGTTTAACGTAAATAGCAGACGATTTTTCTAATTTTGTACACTTTACGTTTTTCTTAAGTAAATAACGTGTTAGTGTTCGAATACCTTCAGCTTATCTTATAGACAAACCGCTGCTCCACACGTTGCGTGCTTCGAACACCACGTCAGCATTGAGTTCACGTATGTTGCACACAAATTTTACTTTCTTGTTGCTAAATTTCTTTTCACTCTTGAAAAACGAAGCAAGTTGAAGTAAAAAAGCACAACAAAAAAAAAATAAACTTCAATATTAACGTGTACGTGCGCTGTTTACACAAATAGTTTATTTATATCCACCATGTTTGCGTATAAAGTAGACTTCCGGTTCCTGTCGTTGGTGTTGTGTTGCCGTTGCCGTTGCCGTCTCTGCCAGAGAGCTCATCCTTACGGCAGCAGAGCACCCAGAAACTATGCTATAACGTTAGCTAATGCTGCCACAAGGGCGTAGGTGCTGTAGGGGGTGTTTTGGGCTGACGGCAAGCAACATACAGCAAAGGAAGTTGACCATTTGTTGAACATTTACACGTTGTTTGTAATTTTATTTGACTTTTATTGGGTTTACAAATTAGATGTTGATGATGTCACGCTGTGTTCATGTGTGTATGTTTATATGTGGGTGTTTTTGTGTGCGTGTAGGTGTAACTGATTGTTATTGGATTCGCATTTATTATTGTTAATAGATGTTTGATATAGAGCAGCAGCTAAGCAGGTAAACGTTATAAATTATGGCTAGTACGCTTGGGTTCAACTTCTGTTTTTTTCCCATTGGTAACGATGCTAAACAGCTTGTAATGTGCATGAAGTAGTTTAGTTTTGATTAACCCCTTGGCGACGTTTAATGTAGAACATTAAATAACAGCTTGTATAAATTTAGTTAATTAATGTTTTATATATGCTTATTTCATTTCATTTCAAATGTCAAAGGCTCCGTTAACAAAAATTAAAAAGCTAAAAATAAAACTCAAACGTTAATTAACTGAAGTTAACTACAAACCGGAAATTATGAAACTGATCATAAGCTGACAAAAGGTCATCAAACAAGGCAGAGAACTTATCATTGGTTGATTTTTGTGCTTAATAAAAATAAATGACTTTAAAAACATGCAAAAAACACGCATTAAAATTTTACTCAAAACTATTTCTTTTTTTTCCTAAAACTATGCAAACTTTTTTTAATATTTATAAACATATTTTGGCAATTTTTGCTATAATTTCTTCTTATATTTTGTACACTTAGTTCTGAAACTTTCTTTAATTTAATTTAAAAATTATCTCTTCAATATCCTCGCGTTATATAAAATACTCATTACCACCTGCCTTCAAAACTTATACCATACTTTCGTCCAGCTCCAACGCTCCAACATATTTGTCCCATCTTTTAATAATTATTTGCAAGTTTCTTGTCTTACAATTGCCATTAATAACACTTAACACAGAATTTCTCGCGTTCATCTTGAAAAATTAACGAAAATTTTTAATTGAAATTCCGTTTAGAACAAAAAACAAGCTCTTGACAAGCACACAAACAGGCGCACAAACAAGTCACAGTTGTGTGTGTGTGTGTGGAGTGGGTAGCTTTTGTCGACTTGGCTGCTGGGTGTTATGAGTGATGGCTCAAGTGCGAACGCGGCTGAGCTAAGCGCCCCCTTGCATTGTCGGAAATGGCGACACAAACTTTTTGAAGTGACAATCTTGCGCGCAACTGTTTTTTATATTCATTCTTACGTTCCCACGCCACAACCATAAAACGAAATGTTTAATTATAATTGTTAAAACAAGTTAAAAAAAAAACACACACACACACAAAAACTTATCATCATTGCATTATTGCTGCTTGTTGGGAAAAGGTTGCAAAAACTGCTGCATTCCTATTTTGCTCCTTGAAAGCGCCACTCAAGCGTGCAAACTTCTACAAGGACATGCATTTTGGCAAGCTGCAAGTAGGTGCGCGCATTCTGGCAACACTAAAATTTGCACACGACACGAACAAATGAAATTGTGTTTTTTTTTTTTTTTCTTTAACACAAGCTGCTGCGCTGTCGCTAACTACATCCCTATCGCATCTTTCACGTTGCAGCACTTTTGCTGCTTAAAGGTTTTGCTCAAAAATATGGTAAAATTTCATTATTTAAAAGTTATTAGTTTTTGGTTTTGGTTCGTTACATTGTCGACGACGTCTGTCGTAGTTTCACTTACCTCGTTGTCTTGCTTGTCTTGCCAGCTTGCTCCAATTGTATGCAAGGTTTTTCGTATCATTATAGCGGAGTGTAGGGTAAAATGTGCCAGAGTATCAAAATAAAATTTAGAAAAAAAAATACAATTTCGTGCGTCTTAATTACATTAGCAAATGACATAAAAGCATTTGAAAGTCTCTCCAACTCTTTCCGGCACAACTTTTGTGGCCCACACGCATTTCGATGTTGACGCTAGCACCCCAGCAAGAATAGAATGCTTTTTAAAGACTTTCCGCCATTTTGAAGTTATCTTCCAGCAGTTTACATATTTTTATATAAAAATTTGAAATTTCCTTTTAAACTACATTAGGTAGAATGCAGAAAAGTTTTGAGTTCCTTTCAACCCACTCGCTTTACTTGAGGCAACCACCCTGTACACTCAACAATAATTCAACTTTATACCTCCACCCTTGTTTTTTCCCTTTTTTTTTTTCATTCTTATACTTTGTACAAAAAATTTGTAGTAGTTCCATCAACGCGGAGTTGTTACAAGTTGTACCGGAAGTGGCTGTTGAGCAGCCATTTTTGAATTTGGCATCTGTATGCTTATGTGTATGTGTGCTGTAATGCTGTTTAAGTGCCAAAAGTGACGCTCGCGCGCGCATTTAAGTGCAAAAATGTTAAAATTTTCCGCAATTTTTTTTTATTTGTTCACGCTAACAAAACGTTGTAGTTCAAACAGTCAGACAGACAGTTAGCCAACCAACCAACCAAACAACCAAGCAGTCACTACTAGATATGCCGACATTTAGTGAGCGTGCAAATATGTTTTATGTTGAATGTCGGTAAGTGTCACTAAGTTATGTGTTAATGTGTGTGCACTGTTATATTGTCATTATTTTTTGTCAATTTTACACAAATGCTTGTAGTTTTCATAAATGTCAGTATAACGATTATTAATTCTTTATTTTTTTTTTGCACTTCGCAATAAAACATTGTCAGAAAATATATGTTCTATAAGATTTCTGTATACTTTTGAATTTCAACTGTATCAACTTTAATTATTTTGTGCAATATGTGCACTTAAAGTTGCACATGTCTATCCATGGTGTTTTTCATTGTTGCCATTAAAATTTAAAAATTAACTTTTATTTTTCAATAATTAATAAAGTTTTAACTGTTTTTACTCATATAAAGCATTTTTCAAAATTTCCCAAAAAATTTCCCTTCGAGGGAAATTTTCAAATTTGCTTTATATCAGCTAAATAAAGAACTTTTCAACTCAAACAACGGTTTTTGGGTTGGTTTTCATAAAAATGGTAGTATTATAAGCAAGATTTTGTTCCAAAAACCGGAATCTCTTGAACGACATCTTTATATATACACTAAAAAATATCCCAAAAAAGTGCCGTAATATTCAAATGAAACGCTTGAGTGACTGAAAATTGCTTGAGTGAAAATTTGTTTTTTTGTGTTTTGTTTTAATGTTAATTGCAAAATTTTTAAATAACTCATTGTTGGTCTAGGAGTTTATTTAAAACTTTGCATTTTAAGGGCATCCATCAAAATTCTAAGGCATATCAAAAAGTTCAATACATATGTTTTGACAAAAAAAAACTTGTTTCCAAGTTATTTTCACTTCAAGAATAAAATTTAGCAATCATTTTATTTTTCTCATAATTTTTATTTAAAATAAAGTCACTCAATAAAGTCAAAATAAATAACCCTACAAGAAGACTTTCGGTTATTTAACTAATAAAAAACGGTTTCTCTTAACTGAAATTCCGGTTACCTCTTCATACAAAGTTTCGGTTATTCTAGGAAGAGCCTCGGGAAAAAAGTAACCGAAACTCATGTATACGTGTGAGCTGGCATCTCTTTCTCACAAGTTGTTTTTTAAATTGATTTCCAATATCATCTAAATGTAGCCTTCTTGCTCTCTCTAGATAAAGATAACCTAAATACAGGTTATTGGTAACCAACTCTCATCAGATAGATCTAACCGAAAACTAAGTTATAGTTAACCGTTAGATAAAACGTAAATATCGGTTTTATCTAACGTACTTCTTTTAAAATAAGAATGCATACAATTGGTAAATGAAAACAATTGTTTTAAATTTATTATTTAAATTTTTTAACAGTACACTGGTGCTAGTGTTAGAACTAGTACTGATACTAATGCTGGTGTTAGTGCTGGTGCTGTTGTAAGTGCTGATGCTAGAGCTAGTGCTGGTGTAAGCGCCGATGTTGTTGCAGCTGAGTGCTGGTGCTAGAGCTGGAGCTGGTGTTAGCGCTGGTGCTGTTGCAGCTGAGTGCTGGTGCTAGTGCCAGAGCTAGTGCTGGTGTTAGAGCTGGCGCTTTTGCAGCTGAGTGCTGGTGCTAGTGCTAGAGTTTGTGCTGGTGTTAGCGCTGGTGCTGTTGCAGCTAAGTGCTGGTGCTAGAGCTAGTGCTGGTGTTGGTACAAGTGCTGATACTGTTGCAGCTGAGGTGCTGGTGCTAGAGCAAGTGCTAAGTGTTGGTACTAGTGCTGATGCTGTTGCAGCTGAGTGCTGGTGCTAGAGCTAGTGCTAGTGCTGGTACTAGTGCTGGTGTTAGCGCTGGTGCTGTTGCAGCTGAGTGCTGGTTCTAGTGCTGGTGATAGAGCTGGCGCTTTTGCAGCTGAGTGCTGATGCTGGTGCTGGTACTGGTGTTAGTACTTATGCTGTTGCAGCTGAGTGCTGGTGCTAGTGCTAGAGCTAGTGCTGCTGCTGGAGCTAGTGGTGGTATATATTTATTGTTTATATTTTATAAATATTTTATGTTTATTTTAATATTAGCTATTTTCATATTATTTTTGTTATTATTTATTTGTTTACTTATTTATTTTTAATTAAAAACATGACAAACGTGAGCCGCACAATGAAAATAAATTAATAAATACAATTTGAATGAAAATTTGACATTCGTTCAAATTATAATACCTTCTCTTTTTTTCGTATGCATTTGCCACAAAGTTGAATTTTTTCCCTTGTTTTACAAATTTTGACATTGAAATTAATATGAGAATGTGATCGTAAACAAAAAAATTTATGTGAATGTATTGGAGTTTCGGTTATCCATTTCTTGTAGGGAAGGCTTTTCATGTCATTTTCACTTCAAGTGAAAAATCAAAAATTTTGTATATTAAAAAATTAATAAAAAACTTAAAATTATCCGCAAAAAATACTTAAAGTATGCAGCGAAAAGAAATTGACAATCAACTTTTTTTGTCGTCGCCATTATTTGGTAGTAAGTTTTTTATATTGTTTTTTTTTATAAATTTTCTTATATTTAGCAATTTTCCTATAAGTTCTGTAGTTAACTTTTTTGCTGATTTGGTAATGCTATGAACCTTAGTTCATATTTCTTTTATAATTTTTGTTTTTTTTATGTAATCAGTGGCAAAAGTTTGAATATTTAAATTCTGAAAAAACTTTTTTAAAGCGTTTTTTATTAATTTTAACATCAAGTTAAAACTTTCCCAAAAATTTCCCTTAAGGAAAATTTTAAAAATTTTACTTTTCCACACGAAACAGCAATAAATAAAGTTGGTTTTTTTTTTATTTGCCATTTAATATTTAATTGCCCATCTTTCATGGTTTTTTTATAAATTTTAATATTTTTTTATTAGCAAATGCGTTAAATTAAAATTTTTGTTTTTTGAAAAAACTTTATTTTAAGCGTTTCCAAGTCATTTTTACATCATGTGTAAAATTTCCCAAAAACTTCTCTCGAAGGAAAATTTTTAAAATTAAATTTTTCCACAAAATACAAAAATAAATAAAAGTTTTTTAACTTTATTTACCATTGTTAACATTAACTTGAACTTCTTTCATAGTTTCTTTATCTAATCAGAGGCAAAAGGGTGAGTTTAAAATTTTTAGTTTGGAATAAACTTTCTTGAAAGCGTTTCCAAGTCAATTTTGTTTCGAATGAAAAATTTCCCAAAAATTTCCCTTTTTTAAATTTTTAAAATTATATTTTTCCACACCAAACTGCTTTAAATAAATTTGTTTTTCATTTTATTAGCCATTGCCAACATAAATGGACCTTCTTTCATGGTTTTTTATAAATTTTCTATCTTTAATAGAAATTATTGGCATATGGGTAAGTTTCAAATTTTCATTTTTGAAAAACTTTTTTTAAGCGTTTCCAAGTCTTTTTACTTCAAGTGTGAAATTTCCCAAAAATTTCCCTCCAAGGGAAATTTTCAAAATTATGATTTTTCACACTAAACAGCAATAAATAAAGTTGTTTCCAACTTTATTTGCCTTTGCCAACATTTACTTGACCTTCTCTCATTTTTTTTTTTGTATTAATTTTATATATTTTTATGTAATCATTAGCATATGGGTGAGCTAAAAATGTTTATTTATGTGAAAATTTTCTTTTAAGCGTCCCTAAGTCATTTTTACTGCAAGTTAAAAATTTCCCAAAAATTTCTCTTGAAGGGAAATTTTCAAAATTATACTTTTCCTCACAATACAGCAATAAATAAAGTTATTTTTAACTTTGTGTACTATAGCCAACATTTAATTGACTTTCTTTCATAACTTTTCGATTCTTTTTGTATGATAGTCATGAGTTGGGCTTACAAATGTCCTTGTTCGCTTAATTTAGTGAAATTTTTTACTTTCAAAACTTGATTATTTAAGTAATTTTTATGTAACTTCTCATTTCTTTCTTCGATATCAAAAAATAATTTTGATAACTGAGCATAATTTATATGCTTGCTTCAACTCAGCTAAAACATATGCTTTCCGCAATCTAGCCGCTCTACATAAAGCCTTACGCCGTAGCCATATTCAGTTTCGCTCCTCTTGCTTTGACTTCTTCAAAGGCTGGCTTTGTTGACTTACAAACAGCAGCAATAACAACCAGCACAACAAATAGCATCAAAGGATTATCTGACTAAAACTCGCCACTCCACATGATATGAGAAGCGAACAACATTTCGGCAAGCAAGTCAGCGACTGTTACTAGGACAGCGAAGAGATTTATTTATTATTACGGTGCCGTTTTAAACGTGTATAACTACACACACACGCACGCACACAAAAGGCAAAGCAGAAATGTACAGCTCTGGGCAAAAACTATGATATGCTGCGAGTAACAGACAACAATTGCAATGCCGTTGGATATGCTTGTAGCGGCCTTTGTAGCCAAGAGGACGCAACTAAATATTATTTTATGCGATTATTAATAATATGCTGACATATTGTGTAAAGCAACAATGTTGGTAGTGGAGCAACGCCAGAGCAAGCTTTGCAGACAGCATAAAATTTTAATTACCGCGACAGTTAAAATAGATAGACGCCTCACAGCGGCATTGCGACCATGTTAAGAGGTAAATATTCCGTTTTTGGTATATTTAAAAGGGTATTTTTTGAGATTCAGTTCGCTGTGGGAAATTTCATGAGAAAAGAAATTTTCGATTTAATATTTTTTATGTGGCGACAAATTGTGAAAAATCCCAAGTAAATGCAATAATTGAAAAACTTTATTAAAGCTCTGTTGGAGCTAAACAACAAATATGAGATATGAGACATAAGATATGTTTTTTTTTTTTAAACAACAATTTTTCACAGCTTGACAAGAAATGCACATCCCCAGTGAATCCATGCAGCAGCCCCTTTTTCTTCTGTCACTCACTGAGCTACTCTTGCCCGGCACTCTGCCCGGCTCATCACATTTTGTCGTTCCGTGGCAACTTTCTGATTGAGCACCGGTCAGTACATGCTCGAATGCTGCAATGCATCCCTGGGGCACAATAAGCATTGATTGGCTATGGGGCTTCGCGGCGTTGACGTAGACATTGGTGATTCGGCTTGTGTTCTGCTGGTTTCAGTGGCAAAAGGAAAAACAATAAAAAAAAAAAACGAATCAACTTGTTTCCATTTCAATCGACAAAATTTTTTAATCGAATTGGCTGCGGAACAATGCAGCCTCGTTGCGCTTACGTTTTACGTATGTACATTGTTGCACTCTTGCCTTACGTATTTAAGCTGTTTTATTTTAATGCAGCTGCAGTTGCGGCAAAAGTTGTTATTTTAATACGCGATGGTCAGTGTTGTCTACCAGCGAACAGTAGCAGCAAAAAACGAAAAACCTTTAAAATACGTTGTTCTCGGCTTTTATGTGGTTACGTAATATTTTACTTTAATGGAATATATGTGTTTTAATTTTTATTTTTGTTTTAATTTTGGCATAACGTTGCATAACGCAATGACGTTAAGCAAAATTTGATTTTGCACTTAAAAGCGTTGGCAATAAAATAAAAAACTTTGCAATGTGGATATTTTTATTGGCTTAATAAAATGTAACATTTTCAGGCACGGTAAAATATGTAAAAGAAAAACTCTCTGTTAAATTTTTTAATTAATGCGCTACAAAAATGTTCACATAAATTCAATAAAAATTTTGGTTTATATCATATTGTGGCTTAATCAGTGAAAGTTTCAAAATTAATGTTGAACTTAACATTTAATGGAAACGTTAATTAAGCTAACGTTATAAATTAATCCCTCGATAATATAATTTCAACTGACGACGACATATTCGTTCTGACAAAATGACAAAATCACAAACTGCTCAAGCAAGCAATTTGAATTTGCTTTAACGTTGTGTCATTAGGTTAAGTAGTATAACAGCTACTCTGTCACCAAATGATTCTTGCGTAACCACCAAAGTTTGCGGCGACTATGTGTTGTGTAAAATAATTAATAGATACATATATACAAGCACTGACCACTACAATTACGTTAACCCAATTAAGTTGCAAGACGCACAAACGCACATTGAAGTTTTGCTTACGTTGCACACAAATTTGAACTGAACGTAAAGCAATTGCTAAGTTGCTTACGTGGTCATCTGATTGAATTATTTGTCGCGAATGGCATAAAGCAAGTGTTATGCAATAAATTTCGGCTTACGGTTGTGCCTTAAACAGGTCTTATAGCACCAGCATCAAAACAGTGAATAGCTATTTCTTTAACTTTTTTGTTTACTCAAAAACTTAACCTAAGCGCGTTGAAAAAGACTTCGAACTATTTTTAATTAAATCAAAAATCATACAATTTGAAAAAATGTGAATTCGTTAAAATTTAATAAAAAATAATTTACTTCAAAACAGCGTTTTTATTTTCAGCTTTCATAATCTTATCTAAAAATTTTGTTTGCACTTCTAAGGCAAGAAACGTATTAAATCTTTTTTTAAGAGAGATTGTCAGCAAACTATTTTAAAATATACGTTTTTACACTTAATTTCTAGCCTTTCAATTCAAAACATAATTTTTTGAAAATTTCCCTTCAAGGGAAATTTTTGGGAAATTTTGTTTATTGAAATAAATTGCATGTGTAGTTATTCTATTACAAGTATTTGCAAGAAAATTTATAAAATATCAAAAATTAAACTTGAACTTTTACACAAAAACACCTTGTTCACGTTAAAAAAACGTATTTTAAAGCTTCAAGTATTTAAAGCATAAAAAAAAAATTTCAAAATTAAAAATTTAAGCAATCGACATATTTACATAGGTTAATAAGTCCTTTAAAAATATTAAAAAACTTGCAATACATCAAAAATAGTGAACATTTTTAAATGAAATTCCTTCGAGGCAAAATTTTGGAAACTTTTTAGTTTTAATAAATTGTAGCAGAAAATATTCAAAAGCAATGTTTTTTTTTGAAGAAATAACACCAAACTGATAAAAATTAGACAAAAGTATCTAAATATTCCTTGTCCAAAATTTTTTCCATCCTTTAAAAAACTGAAAATCTTCGATACAATTATTTTACAAAATTTCCCTTCATAGCAAATTTTTGGAAAATTTTTATTATAAAGTAAATTGCTACAGAAAAACGTATTTAGAAAATTTATTCCAGAAAACAATCAATTTTAAGAAATTATACTTGAAAATTTAAGCAATCGACTTGTTAACATTGGTTAGTAAGTTCTTAAAGAATATTCACAAAACTTTAAATGCATCAACAAAAAAATGACAATTTTCAAATGACATTATTTCGAAAATTTCTCTTCAGGAAAATTTTTTTAATCAAAACAAATTTGACTAGAAAATATGTTTTGACTATTTTTTTTAACTTAATATTACCAAACTAATAAGAAAATCACCATTTTTAGATGAAAAATATCCTTTAAAACAATCCTAATGCATGGAAAGGTTAAAAATCACTGTTTTAAAAAATTTCCCATTTAGGGAAATTTTTGGGAAATTTTTCTACATATGCTGCGTTTGATCACTAAACGTTCTAGAGCTTCATTTCTTTAAAAACAACTGCACTTTTAAGAATATATACATGAAAAATACTTTTAGAAAATTAAATATCAATGAGAAAATAAAAAAATTGCTGTGTTTAAATGTTCAGCTTGCATCAAAAAGCTGGTAATGCATCGAAAAGTTTAAAGCCGTCAAAAACTGCAATTTTTAAAAATTTCCCTTAGAGGGAAATTTTTGGGAAATTGTTCTAAAATTAGACAAAAGTATCTAAATATTCCTTGTCCAAAATATTTCCAACCATTAAAAAAACTGAAAATCTTCGATAACATCTATTTTAAAAAATTTTCCTTCATAGCTAATTTTTGGGAAATTTATCAATTATGAAGTAAATTGCTACAGAAAAACGTATTTAGAAAATTAATTCCAGAAAACAATCAATTTTAAAAAATTATTCTTGAAAGCTTATGCAATCGACTTGTTAACATTGATTACTAAGTTCTTAAAGAACACTCACAAAATTTTTAAAGTATCAATAAAAAATATCACTATTTTCAAATGACACTATTTCGAAAATTTCTCTTCAGGGGAAATTTTTTTATCGAAACAAATTTGACTAGAAAATATTTTTTGACTATTTTTTTTAACTTAATATTACCATACTAATAAAAAAATCGCCAGTTTTAGAAGAAAAATGTCCTTTAAAACAATCCTAATGCATGGAAAGGTTAAAAACCACTGTTTTAAAAAATTTCCCATTAAGGGAAATTTTTGGGAAATTTTTCTACATATGCTGCATTTGATCAGTAAACGTTCCAGAGCTACATTTCATTAAAAACAACTGCACTTTTAAGAATATATACATGAAAAATACTTTTAGAAAATTAAATATCAATGAGAAAACAAAAAAATTGCTGTGTTTAAATGTTCAGCTTGCATCAAAAAGCTGGCAATGCATAGAAAAGTTAAAAGCCGTCAAAAACTACAATTTTTAAAAATTTCCCTTAGAAGGAAATTTTTGGGAAATTGTTCTATATATGCTTAAATTGTTCAGAACACATTCCAAAACTACTTTTCATTGAAAAAACTGCTTGACTTAAATTAAATATACATTTTTTTACTAAGTTATTTAAAATTAAAACTTGTTAAAACTTTCCTTCAAGACAGAAATAGATACCAAATTTTATGCAAACTTGCCGTTTTACGTAAACTTTGCTTATCAATTCTATTTCTTCATTGGTTCATTTGATTGAACCAGTTTCCCTTTGCTTCAAATTTCGTTTATCTTATGTTTTTTTACAACAAAAAAAATAAGTTAAATTGACCTGACGCCCATATTTTTTGCTTTTCTTCGATAGTCAATAAATTTATGCCTTAGTATTTATTTTCTCTCCATCCATTTTTTATCGAAACAATAACTCATCTTTTTCAAAATCTGTTTAAGTCACTTTGTTACGTAAAACTTTGAATTATTTCGTAAGAATCTTATTACGCTCTGATTGTGAATATTATTTTTGTTATTTTTTTTTTGCTCTTTTTTTTGCTCTTCCCACCTTCTCTGCTCTTTCTGGCTTGTGTATATTTTTTGGTCTCGCAAAAGAAAAACATAAATAAAAAAACCATGTTTTTCACATTACAATAAAAAGCAATTTAAATACAATCTTTACGTTGTTTACATAAGACCTAAAAAAAAATTAAGCATCCTGCTTTTACCGCTCTTCAACGCTACTACAGCTAAAGTACAAGTAAGTAAGAAATTCTTAGCAAAAATTATGATTTCAAACAATTTATCAAATATGTAAATCACGTAACGATCATGCAGCAAATTTCGTTATTTATTACGCTGCGGGATATTATTTTTTCACCCACTCTCTTACGCTTCATTCGCCAAAGACAAACTATATTAGAAAAAATAAACAACAAAAACAAAAAAAAATAAGCAAGAAAAATATGAAAATGCAATAAAAATAAGTCAAGCGATTTGTAGTTAGTGTAAATATGTTTAACATTAACAACACAAATACACAGCAAAACGTTAAAAGAAATAAGGGGAAAAACGCCTTACGTTGTTGTCAGTCGCATAGACAACAAGCAGTGGGTGTGGCAGTAGGTTTATGCGTAGGTTGCATGATATTATTTATGTTGTTTTTTTTTTTTTGTATAAATATTAAATTGAACCAAAGAATATTTTCATTAACTCCCATTTGGACGCTGCTTTTCGATATTGTCGCTCCCTCGTAACAGTTATAACGTCGCGAAAAACCCACCAACACGTAAGCTCAGCGTTTGATGCTTGAAAAACCATCAAAATCAATTTATTTCTGCCGCTAAAATGAAGCATTTAGGCGCTCGTTCAATAAGAACGACAGCAATTTTTATACCACGCCAAAAAACAACAAAAAAAACATAAACGAATAAGCGAAAAAAAAAAACACGTAAGCAACATCATGGTACGTATCACAACGGAAGCTGGTAAGCATTTCCTTCAACATGAACGCATGTTGCCAAAAAATAAAAATAAAAAACCCACCTTATAATGTTATCTTTTTTTAGCTCTTTGCTGATGTAGAAAACCTTTTTCCGCTGAAAGCTTTCACCCACACGCATACATACACACACAAACACTTATACAAGTACACTTCGAATGCCGTAATTTAAGTCTTGCAAATCATGTTAACGTAATGAAGTAACGAAAAATCACTTAACATTTTTAAATTGCTGCCGCCTGGCTTTTGCTACCTCACCTACATCTCTACCCCCCGCAGCAGACGGTGGATGCTTTCTGGTTCAAGCTGACTTTGAAGATTTTACTCAATTTTTATTGCTTTTGCTTTGATTGTTTTGTACCACTTAAGAGCGTAAACGTTGACGTTAGAGGGTGCTGGTTTTTATATTTTTCTTATGCTTTATTTGCAATGCTTTGTTTTATAGAAAAATAATATTATTTCTTTTGCGTTTTTATATGATTGTTCTAAGAAAAACGTACTTCTTGAGATTTATGTTTAACATTTTTTTTTTTTTTGTTTTTTTTTTTTTACTGGCAATAACTCATAATATGCTTACGTAGACGCTAGTAAATAAATTCAAATAATCATAAATACAGATTTCTTTGCTTTTACGCTGGCTGGCTGGCTGGCTGCTTCACGCTATTGACTTGATTTTGAGTTATGGCGTATTGAAGTATGGCGTATATCCAGCTAGCTTAACTGTTACGTAGCGTGTGTGTGTGTGTGTGTGTGTGTGTGTGTGTGGTATGTATATTGCAAATCATGCTGTTGAATCTGTGTGGTAAATGATAAAAATATTATTTATGAACTTGGCGCATTTTTATTGCTGCCAAATGATCTGCTGATAAATATTTGTAATTTGTTACGTGAGCTAGACGTAAAGTGATTGTTGTGGTCTTAATAAGCGAAGAACAAAAAGATTTCAGTTCGATTAAAGGTATTGACTGAGCATTGATTAATATTTAGATTAAAAAGAAATCATCTGTTAACATGAGATTATCATGTTAAAATGTTACGCTTGACTATTCAGTTGTGAGCAAAACTCATTAAGCATCCACGTTTATAGCAAAGATTATGCAAAAAATCGTTGAGCGTCGCAAATTTTTTTACTTTTCAAAATAAATTTGTTGCAGTTTTTCTGAGTGTTACCTAAAGAGTGGTTTTAAATATTAACAAAATATTGAATTTTCACTCATTTTTACCTAAAATGATTGGAAATTTTAATATTTTTAAAATTTCCATTCGAGGAAAATTTTTGGGAAATATTTTTTATTCGACCAGTTTGCTTCTTCAATCCAAATTTAACAAGTAACAAGTTGTTATTTACTTAAATCGAAGAGAATTTTAAAATTTTCAGGAAAACTTCAAATCTCAATACTAAAAGTTTATTTTGAATTCCACCTGCCAAGTGGATTTTAAATTTTTAAAAATCTCCAAAATTTTACTAATTAAACTCAAAATTACTGAAAATTTAAAAATTTCCTATAGCGGGAAATTTTTGGGAAATTTTAATTTCCGTTCCAATTTGCGTTTTTTAAGTCTTACTTAAAATTTTAATGTCATAACCAGTCACTATTTTCTTTAACCAATGAGAATTTAAAACTTTTTAAGAAAACTTCTTGAGTTATTCTAATAGTTTCTTATTGAGTTCCACATGCAAAGCATTTCCAAAATTTTTATAAAATATCATAAATTTTATTCATTATGCTAAACTTTTACATAAAATTTAAAATTTATCATAATTTTCTTTCTTGGTAAATTATCCTTTTCGTTCCAATTTAATTTTTTCTCTCTAAATTTAATATTTAATTAGCACTATGAGCCAATATTTTCTTAAATTAGGCATAAACTTACCCAAAAAAAAACTTTATAAGTGAAGGTATTACAAAGTCTTTTTTTGAGTACTACCTTGAACTAAGAACTAAGCGGTTCTAAAATTTTTATTATATATCAGCAATTAAACTCATTACACCAAAAATTGCTGAAATTTGTAAATTTTTTAAAGTTTCTTTCGAGGGAAATTTTTGGGAAATTTTCCTTTTTGACCCAATTTGCTTTTTTCAGTCTAAATTTAATATTTAAGTGCCATTACAAGTCACTATTTTTGTGATCTAAGATAAATTTAAACTTATCAAGGAAATTTCCAAGTTAAGGCAGTAGGTATTGAGTCTTTATTTGAGTACTACCTGCAAAATGGTTGTGAAATTTATACAAAACTAGCAACCCTCCGCGGCCTTGCTCGCGATATGTTTTAATATAAAAAAAACAACTTGCTCTTTATGCCAAAATAATGACTTTTAAAGAAGCTTCTTTAAAATTGCCCGAAATCACCGGAAAAAAACAAAATTATCCGAGCTTCATGAAATGAACGAATATCTCTTTCGTTAAGGACATTAATTCGTTCTTATTATTCTCGATTTACATATGTAAGTAATGTTACTGTAGAAACCTACATAGCTTTTTAAAATAACTATTACCGACCCTGTGTAAAAAAAGTTATTGTGTGTTTGCGATTAGAAATATGCTCATAAAATCCGCGTGTCTTTGATTAATTATAACTTTTATACTCTTCTAACCCCACTTCTATGAAAACATATTTTATTTTATCATGAAATAGCCGCGAAAAATTTAAGGGACTCTGTTTTATTTTTAAATATTACTGAAAACCAAATAGAGCAACTTTGAAAAACTTTACTCTTTTTTATTTTATACCTCAGCCTTTGAAATAAAAATCGTTGTAGTGGTTTTTTACAAAATGAATGATAACATCGATAATTTACTTCTTTCAATAATAATTATTTCTTAATCGTTTCTGATTTAGCAAAAACCGTACAAAATTTTAACCGTTAGACTAAGTCGACTTTGATAAGTATCAAATCATTCATTTAAGAAGTATGACTTTATTTCTGAGTTATTTTTATAGTACGAAAAGATCTTCAGTTTGTTCATATATATTGTACTGACTACCTATATATCAATTCAAATAAAGAGAATCCTAATGAAAAATAAAGCAATTTATGAGATATCATGTTAAATGTTCAACTATTGTTTAAAATCGTAGATAGAAGATATTTTCACTTTTTAATAATTTAACATTCAAAGTGAAAATTTTATTTAAATCAATGATATAGTTCATGAGTTATTAAACAAACAAAAAAAAAACGAATCTTTGAGATTAATTTTTATGTAATTCCATAAATATATTCAAGCTCTTTTATACTGCAAGTTGAAACCATTTTTATACCATAAAAATATAAGGTGATGTGATTAAATTTCTGCAAACGCTTGTAACTCATAGAAATAAGCGATTCCGGTAAAGAAAATTATATATATTCTTGATCAGGTGTCATCTCATGAGTCGATTTATCTATGTCTTTTTTTCCGTCCGTCTGTGTGTTGTCCATAAGCATAGGATAAGAAGCAGTTGAGATAACTCCATTTTAGTAGACATATTGAAATGGATCCAAGATCTGCACTTTTGAATATTTTTGGAATTCACCCATGGACACGCTTACCTCCCCTACAACCCAAATATTTAAAACTCCAAACATAAGCTTATGTTTGGCCAAAAGAGACACAATTTGGTTTATATTTTATATGAAAACTATGATGTGTTAAAAATAATGTGTGTAATACGAATAAACTCATACCTTTTTAAAATATTAAACTTTTGGGAAATAAATACAAAAATAATTCTTTATCCTTTAAAATGCTTACAAATAAACATATAAAAAACCCATGAAATGCTTGTTTGAAATGCATGAATCTTTGTTTTGATCCTTTTAAGGCAAATGGTCTTCAAAACGTCATGCTCTTTAATTTTAGCCTTAAATTTTAACAAAAATTTCGATTCCCCTTTTTCTGTAGCTTTTCTATTCTGCACACAGTAGAGAGCGAGTAACATTTCTACTGTTTTTATTTGTACAGAAAAAATTCCCACTGCAAATAATGATTACGTTGAGACAGCAACAAACGAAAAACTCATAAGAATTTCTAAAATAAGAAATTACAATTGAAAAAAATAAAGCAAAGACATAAATGCAAATACCTAAATAAAGCAAATATTAATGTTTAGCACATAACCATGTTAATATTTGTTTTTAAAACAGCGCGCAGCCGCAAATCAACACAACATAACCAGTCGATTTCGCAGTCGCAACCAGTGTTGCCAGAAAACCAATGCGCCATATCGGGATTTTTTCTATCCCATATCGTATTTCGTCGTGTACAACTACAAAGTACAATTTTGAAGTTTCTATAGTACGGTACAGCCCTGTAGTACTGTACAAGGTACAACTAATAATATATGTAAATACCCCATCTATAGGGCGATAGAAGAGATTGTTAGTAGATATATTTGAAATCAGTTCGTTTATTCCTAACTATTGATTTAAATACGACAAAGGAAAACTAATTTTTTGGATTGGTATATATACACTGAGGGAAATATGTGTTAAAATTAAATAAAATTGTGTTCATATTTAACGAATTTGTTTTTGAAATAGAGCTTGAAACAAATTCATTAAAATTAAACACAACTGTTTTTAACGTTAAGACCAAACCAATAGTTTTTGTTTTTAAAACAATGTTTTTGTTATGAAAAACGATTTAAAATAAAAATTTTAAAATTTAAAACAAATGTTTTAAAGCATAATTTTTTCCATGCCATTTTCTTAGCTTTTCCGAGTTTTTGGCAACAGATTCATAATAAGCTACCTCCGGGATCCTCCGAAAACCAAATGTTAACTCCATTTGATGAAGCTTGCATTTTAAATATTTTAATATTAGTTAATATAAATTAAATAAGTTTTATTTTATCATTTGGTCTATATATGTCAAACCAATTTAAAAAATTAAAAAATTGTCATTATATTCAGATTTTTGTTTGTTTTTTCAAAGAAATAATAATGAGAAAATTAAAAAAAGAAAGGAGTTTATAGGTAGTTGAAAATCAAACACACTTGCTTTAAATTTTGTTTTGTAGAAATGTAAAAGCATTAAATTGCTATTTTAAAATTTTTTGTTTGATTTTAAAGTATGTTTTATTTCTCAGTGTAGCTATATTTTTTATGAGTGCATATAAATCTTTTTATATATATTATATTAAAAATTAACAAAAATAATATCCATTTTGTGATATTTTTCCATGAAATGTGTATAAAAGCTTTCGCATTTTAGTTAAACTTATTCCGTTTTAATGAATTTAGTATTTTAGATCGTGTGTCGTTATTGCTTTTTTGCAGATCGTGTTTTTATCTCATATATCGGGACATCGTCAACAGAGACTCAGATCGGGGAAAATACGATATATCGTGTAATTTGGCAACACTGGTCGCAACTAAATTGTCTCCTTCTCGTTCATCGACTTGGCTTAAATTTCTGCACGAAGCATGTTGCAGCATTTTGCAGCGAAATCAACAATGTGTGCGCTGCAAACAACGATAGCCATCGAAGCTATCAACAATCGTCCTGCTTGCAAGAAATTTGTAGGAAAATTAATAAATTTTTAACTAAAATATCAATTTTACGGTAAAACTATTGATCTGAGATAAATGTCACCACTGACTTTTTTGTTGGAAACGGCAAGATCTTTCATTTGCTCATACATCATACCCACCTAACTGTTAAGGTGTAGGCAGCATATGGAAAATAAGCGATTAATTTTATGAAAAATATTGACTTAAGTAAGATTATTGGCCTATAACTTTTTAGCTTTTTTATAACTTAAAATTCTGAGTATACAAAGACCGTCTTGAATAATTTATTGTTCGATTAGTGAAAATTTCATTCAAATCAGTACAGTGGTTCCGGAGATCCTGAATTACATACATGAAAAAAGCGAATCTTGGAGTTTCATTTTTATATAATAGTATAGATATTAAAGATTTAACCCAAAAATTACCGAATATTTAAAAACTTTCAAAATTTCTTTTCGAGGGAAATTTTTCTTTTCGTCCTGATTTGCTTTTTTCGGTTCAGATTTAATATTTAAGCATCATAACCAGTCACTATTTTCTTAAATCAAAGATAATTTTAAAGTTCTGTAGGAATTTTGTAATATTATAACTAATATTTGGACTCGTTTTGAGTACCAGCTGGAAATTTTATTAAATTTTTATAAAATGTCACACATTAACTCATTACACCAAAAATTAATGAAAATTTAAAAATAATTTTTTAAATACATCGTTAAATTCTACCAAATTCTTCAAGTTACTTGAAATTGTGTTATTATAAAAATTTCCCTTGAAATTTTTGAAACAGAAGGAAAAATTGCAACAAAATATCATTAATGGTAACCAAAGCTATTTTTTCTTGAATGTCACTTAAAATTACGTTATTTTGAAAATTTCCCTCGAAGGGAAATTATTTGGGAAATTTTTCTAATGAACTGTTTTCAGTCAAAAATCATTTAAAGCCTTCAATTTTTAGAAAAAACATAATATTTTCTGACTTTCACTCGAAATTTCGCAAAGGGAAATTTTTTGTGTTAATAATTAATAAAATAACTAATATGTAGTCGCGTTTTGAGTACCAGCTGGAAATTTTATTAAATTTTTATAAAATGTCACAGGTCAACTCATTACACAAAAAATTAACGAAAATTTAAAATTTTTTTAAAATTTCCTTTGTACCAAAAATGATTGTAGACTTAAGATTTTTCAAAATTCCCTTCGAGAAAATTTTTTAAAAAATGTACGTTTTCGTCCTGATTGTAACCACTGTCAGTTCTTCTTACTTAAATTTCTGAACAATATTTAAGGTTCTCGAGAAAAAGATGAAGTGAGAAGAGTAGTTTTTTTTGACAACAATTTATATCAACTTTGAAAAAAAATGTTTAAATACAAAAACATAAATATGCTTGTCTTCAAAAATCTTTCAGAAATCAAGTTAATCGGGTTATATTACTAATTTTGTAAATATATCGTTAAATTCTACCAACTCTTTGAAGTTACTTGAAATTGTGTTATTTTAAAAATTTCTCTTGAAGGAAACAAAGAGAAAAACTGTAACAAAATATCAGTAATGGTAACCAAAGCTATTTTTTCTTCAATGTCACTTCAAATTACGTTATTTTGAAAATTTCCCTCGAAGGGAAATTTTTTGGGAAATTTTTCTAATGAACTGTTTTCAGTCAAAAATCATTTAAAGACTACAATTTTTAGAAAAAACTTAATATTTTCTGACTTTCACTCGAAATTAAAACCTAATTTTGATTATGTAATGTTAAAATTTAAAAAAAAAATCATTCTGCGTTCACTCAAACCATTGAAATCAAAATTATTTGATAAGTTGCTATTTTTCTAAGGAATGCTATGAGGGAAATTAAAAGGTTTTGAAATAAAAATATCGAATATTAATTTAAAATAAAGACGCTACATTTAACATTACAGCTGTCAGCATCATTTACTTATCACCAGACTTTTTTTGGCAAATATATCTATAGTAATAGCGACAACTTTCTGCTTTGCATATTCAATTATTCCTTAAATTAGCTTGCGTCGCACAAACTTTTTTCATTAAAACCTATCACTTTTCTTACTCCTGGCATTTTCAAATTTAATTATGCCTCAAAAACCAGTGCACCAAGCAACTTCACGTTAATAACCATGTTCTGCGTAGCGTTTACGTTAACGCCTTTGCAAATGCCTTACGTCATATCTGTCGAAACAAGTTCCAAAGTAACGCAATGAAAACTGATAAAATCGTCAAACAATTTAATATTCACACTTTGCCTCGCTCAGCTCTTAACTTATCTATATATGAACGTATGTATGTATGTAAGTACATAACGTACGTCAGCAAAGTCATTCGCTGTGGTTGTTACTAGTCGAATGTAAGTGAGACATTTTGCCTAAATGGCTTCATTGCGTTAGCGTTACGTCCTTTGATATTTACGCAATACAACAATCAAATACGTAATGTTGTTGCCTAAATAGACGCACGATTTCTAATTAAGTTTTCCCAGATTGAGTCTCACTCCGTCGCTGTCATAACCTGCTCGATTCTATCTTGAGTGCACTGCAAAGCGTACCGCCTTATATCTATTATCTCACCCTACCCTACCCTACCCATTTCAGCCAGCCTTATTCGAAGTGCTGTCGCGGGAAAAGCAATAAAATATCCTTCTTAAGTGTGGATGTATGTGTCAGTTTGAGTGTACATATATAAATTTTGTCTATCCTTGTGTGCGTGTTTGCTGCCAAATCAATTTCATATTTGGTGTGAGTTGTGGTATTGGAGGCTTCGTATGGAAACGTTTGTATAAAACAAAAAACAGCATATAAATCGATGTCTTGGTTCGCTGATGATGGCTCTTGCCAGGCGTTCCAAGGCGCGTCGCTATAAGATGATAAGAAATCAAAATTGTTTCTATGGCCTGCCACCACACACACACACACATACACACACACAAGCAATGGGTGGACAAGTGGGAGTGCTGAATGGGCGGTTTATTTAAGCTCGTTGGTTTTCGAAAAATGTCAATAAATTATTTTTTGCCTTTCATGCTAGACTTATGTATATGTGTATTTACATATAAACATACAAATGAAAGCAGATAAATATAAGTGAATTGATTGTCTGTCTGCCTGCCGGTCCATTCTTCGCTATAAAACCAATCAAATATTGCTTGGGGAAATGCTCACCTTGTTTCAAGAAAGCCTCTCAAAAATTGTTTTGCTTATTCATGTTTTTTTTTCACAAGCAGTAAATAAAAGTGTTGTCAAAATTGAGGTCGGTCAACCGCTTGGTTTCAAGGTCACAAGAATATTCAATATACATATAAGGTGGAAGCATCTTTAGCATTTTAAAATATGGTATTGCATACATTGTGTGTGCCATTTTATTGTAGAAATTGAAGAATAGAATAGAAATAATTAAAGAAGTTTCAAAGAATTACTTTGCAGAAATTGGGTTTGCAGTTGTTTTTATCAAAAATTCAAAACTTGTGCTATAATGTGCTCAGACTTTGCTGCTATGTACTCTACCAAATTTTTTTACAAACGTGTACTTATGGGTATTTCGAGAAATATGCCCAATTTTATCTTATTTTTAAAATACAATTATTGTGCTGTAGTTTGCTTGACTTGTGCTATCATGTGTCATAAACCGTTTTTATACATATGAATTTCATATATTTTGAAAAAGTTACCAACACTTGCAATTTATTTATTTGAATTTTTGCAATTGTGCTGTAATGTGCCACAGTTGTGCTGTCATAACCCAAAGAAAAAATATAAAATTCGTATATTTGATAATTGAAATATCATAAGTATACTTCATTTTTCAAAATATTAGTTTTGTTTATACCTTTACTCCCTATTATGGTGAATACATAATATCTACATAGCAACAAAACGGCTGAATAGAGGCATATGTAAACATTTTAAGTCAAGCATATTCTATATAAAAAAAATATTCTTAATATTAGGCACTTGCTTTTACTCCTCGTAGAATTATCATATTTTATTTTTTTTTTTTTTTTTTGGGGGGGCATCGTAGATTTTATCGCAACTTTAATAATTTTACAATTATTTTTATGGCATTATAAAATTTATGTATGCTTTGTTTTATTAAATGAAAACGCTCAGTCAACACTTGAACCATTTGGCTAAACGTTTTTCTACCCTCGTTTCAAAGAACTCTCGCAAATTTCTATTATTTTGCTATATCCCAAAATGCCGCCACATCCGCCTGTCTTAAATAATCTTGCATAAGCCTAAAATTCAACTTCCGCTCTTGCCATTCATACACAGACACACACACACACAGGCACGCAGACAAAATATATTATTAACAAGCAAACAAAACGCAACTACAATTTATTTTTATTACTTCGCCATATATATTCTCTGTCATTTGTTCTTCTTCGTCTTCTTTAGTCTTCTTTTTCTTCTACTCTTGAGCTATATGGCATCTATTTTGCTCTGCTGCCACTCTCATGCCTATAAATATGCAATGAAGTCATATAAATGTCATTTACAGCTAAAATGTCAGAGCGTATTAAATGCAAGATGGTGTTGCTGGGCGCTAGTAGTAGCTTAACAGCTGCTTCATTGCTTAGCTGTGATACATACACACACAACAACTCACACACTCGAATACATACACTCACGCATATTATTACACAGAAATTATCCTTGACGAATAAAGTAGAAAATTCGCACTTTAGCTAAATGCAATCCATAAGAATATGTTGCGCAAGAAGTTGAAGATGATGCTGATGATGATGGTAATGGTAATGGTGATGATGATGTTGATGATGATGACGTTGATATCGAAAAGGCAGTAAGTAGCATGAAAGTAGTTGTGACTGCAACAGCCGTTACGATTGTCACGTTGTGTCTTACGTAGGTTCGTACGTACGTTGCACTGTCAAATAACTTAATGTCACAATAATTTGACATCAACTGTTCGAGCAACACATGCTGCGTTTGCTGCGTCGTTGTTGCATTCATGTATGTGTTACTGGGTGTGTGTGCTTATATTTCATCTATCTGTCTGTTTGTGTAACTGTGCCATATCTTTTGCTAGCTAAAATGTCAATTTTATCTGCCTGGCAACTTCACTGCATGACGTCCACCCTCTGTTTCTACCAATTTTTATGCAATAGAAATTCATTTCCGTTTAATTTCCATTACGTATCATTAACGTTTTGTTCTCTAGGAATATATTTTTATTTTTTTTCTTTGTCTAACATATTTTCTTCACTTTCTTGTTTTTTTTTTTGTCATGCTTTCTGTCGCTTTTTCATTTATTTTTGCATTACACACCCTCAATGACAGGCATCTTGATTGCTTGACATTAGTTGACGCCTAAAATTATGCAAGCATCAAGCAAACAACAAACTTCATGCTGAGCTCTATAGATTTGTGCTAATGTCGTATTTGTCGTGTTGGTTCTGCTGACGCCAACGAACGACAAATAATGATGATATATAATCCGAATTTGTTGTTTATTTGTTTGTTTGTTTGTGTTTGTGCTCGATTTGTTGCTGCCAACGTTTCATTGTTGTTATTTTTTCTGTTTTACGAATTGCTCTAATTTACCTAGCAACAATTGCTTAGTCGTCAACGCCTTCGCGCCTATTTTTTCTATAATTTTTTTTTTCGTTTTCTTTTTCTGTTGTTCCTGCTACCGGATATCACAAACACCACTGTCAGGAAATGAGAAAATATTTCGTTTTGCATTTCCTTTAACGCACTATGGTACAACGTTAAAGTCAATTTTATTGTGTATTGCTATTGTTGTTATTTTGTGTGTTTTTTATTTTTTTTGCGTGCTTTAAGCTAATGTCACTTAGAAATCATTTTCTTGGCTTATAATAAAATTTATTATGCCATTGCTTGCCATAGAAAGTTTTATGTTCCATTACTTTTCTGTCAGAGAAATCAATCTGCACATAAAATTATGACCAAAATATGATGATTTAATCTTTGGGTTGGAGACAGAAAAAAATTATAGTGGTATCAACCACTAACAGCAAATTTCTTTTGTATGCACATAGATACTGGTGTATTAAGTCCATGTGTTTATACAGAAGTTTAGCACTACTTCCAGCACCGTATTACTTCAGAACGTGTCTTGTACATGGAGCAGTTACATTCAATCTACCAGGTTTATTTGTTTTTGAAATAAAAAACTTCCACTGTACCACAGTTGTATTGCATTGAAAAAATAAAAGTAAAAGTCATGGAAGCAGTTAACGGTCTTACCGAAAATCTGCTATATACAAATAAATTAACCGATTGACCTTATCTTTAGTACCTTACTTACTACAAACAATTTTTAAATTCTTACAGAGACATTTTAGAAAACAAATTCATTTTCTTAAAGTTCTTAAATCTTGCTTAATCTTAAAGTTCCAGAGCCCAACTTGACATATTCCTTCGCTTGACATATTTCTTGTTAAAGAGTTAAGAGAGAAAGGTTTGAAAATAGAGATGGTAAAGATAAACATGGAGTTTTCCAAATTATCTTACATAAGATCTACTCTATGTTGACGAAAAGCAATTAACATCTTAAGTAGTCATTATTTCAACTCTAACTGTAATAGAATCTATGAATGCATAGAGTCTGTGAAGATCAAACATATCTGACTAAAATAAGTTTTTATTAAACTTTTGCCGATATTATATATCTCCCTTATATTTTTATCAAAGGTAACCAAAGACAATAGAAATAAGTCAATACATAAAAAAATGATGGTCCAAATATTATAAAAAGAAACCGCTTCAAAGACTTATTAGCTTTTACCTTCACGGTTAAAAATCTTGGACTAAATTTTAAACTTTTTTGGATTACATTTTTTGGACACGACCAAAAAAAGATTATTTTTTAATCCAATGAAAAGTTTTAAATTTTTCAATCCAAAAAGGATTTATTTTTAATCCGCAAAAAGTTTAAAATTTCTTAATTCAAAAAGGAATAATTGTTAGTCCACAGAAAGTTTAAAATATTATAATCCAAAAAGGATTAGATTTGAGTCCAAAAAAGTTTTAAATATTGTAATCTGAAAAAGATTACTATTTAATCCACAAAGCTTTAAACACTGTTTACTGTAATAATGTATATAATAATATTTTGGTTCAGATTTTAGTAAAAAATTTATTTCATTTAATTAAAAATAAATTTCGGATGCTTAAACAACATTTAGAATTATATTTGCTTAAATTTCGTAGGAGTAGTAGTAGTAGTAGTTTTCAATTTTATACCTGAATTACAATGCGGCAGTGGCAGCATCTGTGGCAGTGGCAGTAAGCAGTACTACCGAGGTTAGCCCTATTTCTTAATTCACTGCCAACATGCAAATAATTGAACTACTAAGAAAAATTCCACATTCACTGCTTTTGTTGCTGACGCTGCCACTGCTAGATTGTAATTTGCAGGCAGTAAAATACGAAACAGCTGATCACTGCCTCTGCCACTGCTGCATTGTAATTCAGCTATTAAATAACATTATTACTTTTTCTTGAAAATACTACCTTAATGCAAATTTGTAGTCCAAAAATAGTCTAAACTTAAACTTTTTCGGATTAAAAAAAAATAAACTAAAATATGGAATAAAAAATAGTACTTTTAGGATTAAAAATTCCTTTAAACCAAAGTTTGGATTAAAAACTAGTCCAACATTTTTAACCGTGTTGCAAACTCTATCTGATAGCGAAAAATTAAGACTATCTTTGAAACAACTGAGTACGGAGAGATGCCTTACATCCTAGACAGACATGTAGTCTATGTTAAATGTATGTTTATATGAAAACCATATGTTTGTCATCGGTATTCCAAAGTTTTGTTCCAAAGTAACTAGAGTTCCGTACTACAATAGCATCCAAGAAACCATTGAAATTCAGTGGTGTTCTGAAATGTACTACGATGAATCGCATTGAACACAGCTAAAGCTTTAAACTCTTCTGTCAGAATCATATGTTTTCACTGCAATCCGACAGCATAAACAAATTGATCAGTTATCAGAATATCCAATTCATCAGTATAAATAGAAAAAATAATGGAAAAAGTTAAAAAAAATATATTGGAAACGCTGCAATTAGGAGTGGGCACATTTTATTCCCAGTTGCGTGGAGCAATTATAACTTTGATTGCATCCATTTTCTTGTTTATATTTACAAACCTTTGCATCAGCTGACATGTGACCAACTTAGTACAATACCACATGTCTGTCACTACGCTAGGTTGTGGTTTCTTGAGCTTTAATTGTAGTACAGATTGTAGTACAGAAACCATACGTCTGTCTAAAATATTAAAGACTAAACGAGGCAATTTAGTATCCAAAGTCATATTTTGAGAAGTCAGATATTAGTTTAATTGAAACCTTCTTGTAAAAAGAACATATAATATCTTTTAAATCAAAAGTTTCTTCAAAATCAAGGAAAACTAGAAAGGTATATCTTCGACTTGGTCGAAGTTTAATTACCCCTACGGCCGATTTGCAATCGTACAAAATCTTAAATTGTAGGTCTTTTTGTATGAGATTTCAAAAAATGTTACTATTTTGATGAGTAAAATTTGGAAACTCTGGAGTTTTGCAAGCCTTTGTTTTGATATAAAATTAATAAATATCTAATTTTATTTTTGGTGCTGACAGAAGCCTAGTTATATAGTTTTAAATTTTGGGGTTGTGTGGGAGGTGGGCGTGTTCATTTGTGAATGACGTCCTTTTTTCGAACACACTTTAATTTTGATATAATATGAATAAATATATAATTTTACTTTTGTAGTTTTGACAGAAGCCTACCCAATAAACCACATAGCGTACTCGCTTTAGTTTCGAATTAGTAATGAAACCGATAACTCTGGTTAGATATCTCGTATTCTATTCGAATTCGAAATTTTTATATATCTGCAATAAATCATAGCAACATTGATTTTTTAGTTTTTAAATTCGTGATCCCTTCAGATTTTTTAAAAAATAGAGAAAAAAACACCAAAAGCAAAAAAAACTATTGCTTAAATTATTCGAAAACGATTTGCTAATGTTGAAATTCTCGCTTCAGTAGTGATTCGATTATGATAAAAAATCTCGTTTCGAGAATGAAATGTGCATTTCTCCCGCCCTTGGGTTCATTAGCAAAACATTTTCGAACTTCGTTTTCGAAATAAATGTCCGAGATCTCGGATTCACCTCGAATTCGAGGCAAATTCGTTTAGTTTATTGGGTATTTATATAGTTTTCAATTTTGAGGTTGTATGGGAGGTGGCCGTGTTCGTTGATATATGACGGCCATTTCGAACAAATATAAATATATGAATAAATGCCTAATTTTACTTTTGTAGCTTTGACAGAAACATATTTATATAGTTTTCAATTTTGGGTTTATATGGGAGTTGGGCGTGTTTGTAGGTAGATGACGCCCACTTTTCTAACACACTGTATTTTTGACAAAAACTACACAAAAACCGAAATAAATCGTTTCTTTTGATTCCTTTGCCTACTTCCTATATTTTGCATATAAATTTTATCTTTCTTGGAAAGATTTTTTGAAACATTCATAACTTTCTTGCTTATGAAACAGAGCAGACAATATTGAGTTAAAAGTTAGTATCTACTTAAAAAAAATTCCAAAAAACTTTGCAGAAAATTTTTCTGAAGACAAAGATACTTTATTTTTATTTTTCCTATTATTTAAAAAACAATGAGTTATTTCTAAATTTCGTACCTTTTCGATATATTCTGTATTTGAGAAAGTAGAAGGTCTCTTTTCTCATTCTCTTTCAGATATTTTCAAATATTTACTTTTTACAGAAAACCCATAAAGTCGAACAATTTTCAGTCCATTTATTATTTATTTATTATAGTAATTACAATAATTAATTATTTTAATTAAAAGAAATAACAGGAACGCTAGCTGCCAGGGCTTTCGGCTCGAAGTTTCAGTCGATATAATTAAATATTACTAAGTTTTGATTGAAATCCCTTAGGTACCCCAATTTTGAGCCACCGGTACATATAAAATAAATTTTCTATTTTCTCAACCTGAGGTCTAACATATCAATTATTATGTAGTTTGATGAGCTAAATTCGGATCCGATATCCATATTGCTCCAATACCCACCAGTTTTCAACAGCACCGCAGATTTGGGCCAGCGGCCCTTAAAAAAGAATTTTATTTTCTCAATCAGAGATCTGACATTTTAATTATAATGTATTTTGATGCTCTAAATTTGAATTCGATCCCAAAAAACACAAATTTTCTATATTTTCAACCTGAGGTATAGAATGTCAGTTCTTATGCCTTTTGATGCTCCGAATTTGAATCCCATGTTCGTTTTCTTCCATCACCAACCAGTTTTTAACAAAACCCCAACAACCCCTGCTTCTCAATTGCCTACTGAGCCCAAAGTAACACCTGTTGGCAAGAGTTATCCTTCGTATAATCTAAACACTGATATCATTGGAGGAGTTAATCGTTGGAGGAGATCCCATGTAAATATTCCAGGTTGACACAAGATTCTTCGTTTTATCTGCGTTCACTGCAAGACACATTCGTCTCAACTCTTTTTCTAGCCTGGAGAATGTTTCACTGATTTACAGGCACCGGCCAACAACAAGAAAAATAATTTTCTCAACCGGAGATCTAATATATCCGGTTTGCTCCATCACTCACTAGATTTCCACAAAATATAAATTTTATATTTTCTGAACTTGAGGTCTTAGATGTTAATTCTTATGTATTTTATATGCTGAATTCGAACCCGATGTCTATTTTGATCCATCAGCTACAAACATTTTCAAAAAATACTAAATTTTTTGCTACCGGTTTTTTATTTGCTGAACCTGGGGTCTGATGTATCAATTTTCTGTGTTTGTCCCCATGTTTAAGTAAATGTATGACTGACATGTCATTTCTGTGTTTGACCTTATGTTTGGATATATGACGGACACATGGGACTTAGAAAAAAAATTCAGATTAGGCTGGATTTCAACAGTTGATTTAAGGAAGGAGCATTACTTTAAAGATTGTTTATCAGGATGAAGGCTTCTTACAAAACTTGGCTTGTTTACTTTGACTATAGTATTCTTTTAAACCATAGTATTCTCTATTTTATTTGTCCTTATCAACTTTTCGGTCAACTTTTTTTTAACTTATCTTGATAAATTCACTAAATCAAAGGTACACTCAAATTTTTTGAAACTTTAAAAAGCACTGTATGTAAAACTACCAACAGTTTTGGTACAAGCTATATTTGATCTATGAGTTATAAAATAACATTAAAATAACATAACTATGAGCTATAAAACTTAGAGGGACTCTTAGAAACTATTTCGGCATAATTTTTTTTTTATAGGAGAAATGCCCATACTGAGGTTTTGGTTTTCTTGAGCCCATTTTTTGACTAATTTTTTTGCATATAACTTCTTTTTTCAGAATGCACACTCTAGATTAGCGAAACAGTACAGATTTTGATAATATACAAATATTAACTTATAAAAATTTTGAAATTTTCTATCTTTAAAAACTTTTTTTAGACCCCAAAAAGTCGATATTTCGTTATTTTCGAAGAGATCATGTTTTTTTAAACACCTAAAATATATTTTTCATAGTATTCATATGCATATTGGAAAATATTAAGCTCTTCTTTCTTTTGATATATCGTATGAAATGGAGAATTTGGAGAACCAAATCTATCCATGGGGCTTACTACGATTAAAAAAAAAAATTATGCAGAATAGTTTTTAAGAGTCGCTTTAAATTGTTGAGTCGGTGTTGGGCTGACTTTTTGCATGCAAATCCATTCGGCTCCTTGATATTTGTTAAAGATATAGTAAGAAAGTATAAAGTTTAATTTTTTCCAATATGATGCAATGTTTTGTATGATGTTTTTAAATATTATTAAAGTAGAATTATGAATTATAAAATTGTGGCATTTTAATTTGTTAACTTTAGTTTATAATTCTTAAAAAACATATTCTTTAAGAATTATACTTTGAGCTTTATGCCAAATAATTCATGAAGTAACAGGTTTGCTGCCACAACAAAATTCTTTATAGAAGAACCGAACAGACTAGACCATGATTTCGTCGGACGCTACTCTGACTCATCAATAGTCTCTGTGGTTCATGCAACTAGCAAAAGAGTAGAAAAACACTGCTTTGATAAAGTGAAAAGTGCCTGGGTAATTCCATTTTGGTTTTTGCGGCAGTTGCACTTATTAGCTTCTCAAAGTAAGTGGACTGCATGAAGCACAGAGACTACTGATGAGTCGGCGTAGCTCGGTTCTTCTACAAAGAATTTTGTTGTTGTAGCAAACCTGTTACTTCATGAATTATTTGACATAAAGCTCAAAATATAATAGAACTATGCTTTAATTTTTCTGTAATCTTCAGTAAATTTTTTTACTGTAAAAACTTATATTAAATGTCTATTAAAACGTTTTACTATAGCTTCAATTCAAATCTTTGTTCATTGAACGCTTACATAAACACTTTAAAAGCATACAAAAAGCCACACAATTCGACACACACACATTTCTCTGCTCCGTGTTTTATACTCTTTAGGTAAACAATTTTTTTTGTGTGCTTGTTTTTGGTCATGTCAACAGTTTGTTATGTTAACACAATAAATTTTGTTGATTTTAACAAATTTTACAAATTTGCTGATAAAGCACAAATGATAAGCTAGCTAAACAAAGCATCAGAGCAGCAAACCAAGCTATGGCAATAATTTTCCATTTCCGTTTCCTTGAGTTCGAATCAAAACTGGCTAAGGCCAAAGTTAAAATAACATTGTTTTGACTTTTTGACAGTCGGCTAGTTTTGTTTATTGTTCTTCCTCACTAGCATCTTTTTACTGATTTTCATCATCATCATCCATCATAATCATTATCAACATTATTATTTTGCTCATTAAGTGTTCACATTTGCCTAGTAAAACCAATTTTAACAAATTGTTGACCATAAAATTTATTTCAATAATAAATTCGTAATTTGCAAATTTGCCAGCTATGCACAAGAGCTTACACAAACACACACACACACATAAACTTTCACTCACTTAAATGTGAGTTTAAGTGTTTGTGCATGTGTGCTTTTTGTACTTGGCTTAAACCTTATTTAAGACAAATTGTTGCTTGCCATCTTGTGGCTTTGAATTTTAGTTTCCGATTACTTCAAAAATGTCCTTCTGACTGTCTGTCTCACTATCTATTCTTATGTCTTTGGTATATTTTCTTGGCATTTGCCAACATTTGCATATTGCTTACAGCATTTAATTTACACATTAATTTGTTTAATAATTAAATTATTCTATTTCATTTCAGGTAAGCTTTAATCTTTGGCTGTAGCAGCAGCAGCAGCAACTCGTAAGTATTTGATTTTCATGCATAAATAGTGCATTTTTTTTAATATGATTTATTGTTATCTGTTGCATATTTTCTTTTATTTTTATTTTTATTTTTCTTGCATTACTTTTTATGCCGTAAATCTGCTGTCAACTTCCGCTTTATTATCCTTTCAGTAGCTACTGCATCTTAATGCTAGTTGCTGCTCTCTACGCTGCATTTCATAATCAGCTGCTATATTTTCATTTTTCTACATTTCTTTCACGCTTTTTAGTTATTTTATTTTTTTTCCATTCCATGCAACACTTATTCTTATGTCATAATTTTTCACATAATCTCACCATGCCCCAACCCACGCCCACTCATCCTACGACAGTGAGGCATTTTTGAGCTATGCTTTAGCTTCTGCATCACTTCTTTATTACAACGAATTCTATGCTTCCTTGCATTCATACTCATACATCGCTAAGGATATGTTTGTTGGCAGTGCATATGTAGCCGAAGCAACAACAACAACAACAACAAAAATATGTAGAACAAACATAAATAGCGGAATTGCATATGAGTTAACAAGCTGTTAGCATGCATTGCATGTTGCGTCAGCCCCCGCCTTCAGCCTTAATGTTTTGGCATAAGTTCTTATGCGTCTCTTCTAGTACTCATATCTCTATGCTTGCAGTTACTCAATGCAACACAATGACATATTATAATGTGATGTATTTGTTGTTGTTGTTGCACAAAATAACATGTCACTCAAATGTTGACAGTGTTAAAAATAGGCACTCTAGAGACTGTGGGCATTAGCGGAAGTTGACAGTATCTCAAAAAGTTTTTCAAAATTCCTACTCGCAGCATAAATAATTGAGTTTTTCATGAAACAGGATAAAGTTTGTTTTTGAAAATATTATGAAAAATGTATGTTTCTGTGAGATATGAGTTAAACGAATGGCTTTTTGGTATATCAAAAGTTTTCGAAGTTTTTTACAGCATTAATTATTTAGTTAATGAATTTTAATTTAAAACTTTGAATTTTTCTGCTGCCAAATATAAATTTTATTAATAATAAGAGCTATTAAAAAATACTTTTCTCGAATTTGATCTACCTCATAAAACATACATTTATTTTTTTAAAAATTCGCTCGTATTTTGATTTACCTCTATTAAATTCTAAAAATTCACGTGAAAAGTTTTTGTAAGCAAAACAATTCTCTCTCTCACCGAAAAATGTTCATTACTGACGGTGATTTCACACTTTTAAAGTCAGTCTCTCTCTTCCTTATGCTCACACTGTTATAGTAACAGTCTATTGCGTTTGCTTGAACATGGCCGCTCAAACACTGATGACATCTAGCATACACAGTAAGGGGTAATGGGAGCATGTGTGCTCCTTTCGATGCGCAAGAAATGTGAGAGCATCCAAAATTTAAAGAAATTTATCCCTGCACTGAGAAAAGAGTTTAGTTTCATGAACTAAATGAACATTGACGACTATTAAAAATTTTTCTAATGAAACCTCAAATATAAGTTTGCTTATGTGTTTTTTTATTAATTTTGTTCACTCACATAACAGCAAAAGTACGGCAGGACGTTATAGCGTTTGAGTCTTATGCAATGTTCCGGGGGTTCAATTATTAGTCTTCCATATCTTCAGAAGAAGATAAATCAGTTTTTACGGCTTGTAATTTTTACTTTTAAATGTTAAAGTTGATATTTTATTCGAAAGAAATTTAAAGATAGCAAAAAATGCTTTATTATTGCGTTCCAATAAAATTGCACTTAATTTGAAAACTTATTGGTTTTAACCAAATAATTTCATCTCCTCACAAGCACAGCTCAGCAATGAATAGCTCACTCAGTACTTCGTCCATAGTACAAAAACGAAACAAATTTTTCGATTCCAACTAAATAACTTAATTTCTCGAAGAAAGAATAGAAAAATGCAGAATCTCCTCCGATTTTGTCTGACTTTTGAAAATATTTAATTTTCATTCTTTTTGCACTTATGATATTTTTAGTTAAGTCCATGGGTCTAAGGAAGATTGCTCTAGTGTCTAACAAATTTTTATTATTTTCAGTATATTTCTTTTGCTTTATTTTTCTGGTCTAAGTTTTTTACGATTGGTCAAGTTTTGTATGTATTTTGTATACCTCTCATACAAGATCGTGTTAAAAATTAAGTGGTTTAAAAGAAGTAGCTCTAGAAACTGACCAATTTATACCATTTTTGGTACATATCTATTACTTTATTTTTCTACCATTCTGACTTGGTTTCGTTAAGATCAGCCAACTTTTCTAAAGACCTCTCATACAAAATCGTGCTCCAAATTAATATAGGTCCAAAAGAAAATTTTTTTTTTATTTGTTTAGTGTTTTGACAGTGTTTCGTTAAGATCTGTCTACTTTTCAAGTGCTCCAATAAAAAAAAAAAACATGTACAAAATTAAAATAAGTTCAAGTGGGCTCTGCCCTTAGGGACTGATCGATTTCGAGCAATTTTAGTACATATCTTTAACATTATTATTATAGTTGTCTGACTGTGTATTGATATGATCGGTCAACTTTTATATGAACCTCCCATACAAAATTATGCAGAAAAATATTATAGGTCCAAGGAAGGTATCCCTAGGGAAAAACTGATTTCCACTTTTTTCTATACATATCTATTTGTATATTTTTCTATCCTTTTGACTAAGTTTTGTTAACATCAGTCAGCTTTTGTTTGCACCTTCCATACAAAAATTTATAAAAAAATGACCAATTTTCACCATATCTTGTACATGTCTTTTGCTTTATTGTTCTAGTATTCTGACAGAGTTTCGTTAAGTTCGTTCAACTTGTATGTGTACCTAACATCCAGAATTTTGTTTAAAATTACTATAGGTTCAAGGCAGATATCTATAGGGCAGACCGATTTCAATCTTTTTACAGATTTTTCTAATTAGCTTTAGTCAACCAAGCATTCAAAATTGTATTATCATTATTATTCTATTCTATTTTAAATGAGCTCCTAAAATAAGTTTTTTATCAGTTACACGGAGAAAAATTTGAGCTGAAACAATCCCAAACCAAGTAATTTTGGATGTGATTCTGAGCTAAGCCATAATATTCTTGATATCAAGCCCAAAAGTGATTGTTTATTAAAAAATTAACACGCCCATTTGTGCATAATGCATGTGATTTTTGGATCATTTATCAAAAAAATTAACATCCTCACTTGTGCCTGATTTATGACATTTTGGTATTGTTTATCAAATAAAAAACATACTTATGAGTATCCTTGCCATTTATGTACTGTTTATTTTCTCATATTACAAGTCTCATATTTCATATTTCATATTTCATATTTCAAGTAATAATAAAGATACCAACATCTTCTGATACATGAAGTTTCAATCATAAAATAAAATGTAAGAAAAATTCTTTTAATGATATGTTAAATTTAAATATTAAATAAAAAGAAAACACAAGAATTCAAAATGTTGTGAAGAAAAAATTATAAAATTTAAAATTTTTCACATTCATTGTAGAGCTCCATACGAGGTCCGCTCCTATAATATAAGATAAAAGTGAAAGTGGCGGGTAGGAGCACTTATTTATTTTTGTTTCTCGAAACTAAAACCATACAGATTTGGAAAAAATATGTTTTAAGACTTGCAAATACTTGCAAATTTGTTTAACCTTTAAAATATATACATTTTTACGAAAAAAAAAAATACTCTTCTAATACCCTTCTGAACTTTAAGGATAAAGATATTTCTAATAAAAAATTTTTAACACTTACTTTGTTGAATACTCTCCATTACGAATTTGTCAAAAACAATGAAAAATCAAAATCAGAAAACGGTAGTTTATGTAAACGTTGCAACACGTGTTGCGAGTTAACAGAACCAAGCGGAGTTGCTACATTGTAAAACAAAATTGTAAGGAAATTTCGGTTGTTATCTAAGTTATCATATAATATCTACTGAAAAAACCAATTTTTAAGCAAAAAACTGTATGCGCTAATTTTTTGATTTAATTCGCGCTATTTAATTAATGAATCATCATCTAGACCACAGTGCGTCGTTGGGTTTCTCATTTTTTTTGATGTGCAACAACAACAAAATTAATTTTTTTACAAACAAGCCCAAGATTACACTTATTTAGCTTTCGTTTTTTCTACAACAGTAGATCAAACCGTGCAGAGTTCAGAGCTTAACAGAACACTGTTAGTCAAGCAGAGGTTATCCAATTCATTTAATGACAAAAAACGAATACTACAGCGCACTCGTCGGCTTCAAACATAACCATGCTCGCTGTTTGCTTTAACACAACACGATTGTGTTCGTTTTAAAAAACCAGAACACTTTGATAACAGCGAAAAATCCATCAATCACACCTCAAGCCACCTAATTGTGAACGCAATTCAGACAGGCAGGCTGAAATTTGTGTGAAAAGACGATATGCAAATAGCCATCTATCTCGCTTGTTCACGTTGCCTGTCTGCCTGCCTGTCTGAATCGGCGTTCACTATAAACGCCGCCTAACACAGCAGCAGCTTGGTGAAGCTTGCTTGCTTTTTGCATTTCTTTTTGTGCGTCATTTGTTTATTTATATATATATAATAAGCGCAGTTTATGTCTGCATTGTTGCTGTTTTTTTTAATTGGTTGCTTAGCAACGCCTAGTGCCCAAAAACTAAAGAATACGGCATAACACCAAGCGTTCTGCTGTTGTTTACATAACTTTCCAGTCATTGCATTCTGCTTTGCCGAATCGGGCATAACAATGAATCGGTTTTCGTTTGTTCTTGTTCTGCTCAAGCAACGAGTGCTCTCTGCAGTGTGCATAACATTGATGCGGTTTTCATTTGTTCTTGTTCTGCTCAAGCAACGAGTGCTCTCTGCAGTGTTATGCTTGATTTCATTGATGAGAACATAACATAGCAAAGGCTTGTACTACAAACGAGTGACTTGAAACGTATTTCAAGCGCACTCGTGCAGAGATTTAGTGTTTACTTCAAGCCCAATTTCTGGCATAAACTGCGAACATGAATAGCATTTTTTGATATGGTTTTGAGCTTTATTGAGCTGATTTCAGTTACGAACGCTTTGAGCTTGAGTTTAACCCAACTTTTTTCTCTCCGTGTAGTTTTTCTGCTTGAACGTGAATCAAAGTCATTAAAACCTATTAACCCTGTAACTGCTAAGGAAGGTGGGCTGCCATAGGATTTTTGCTCATCTTGACCTCCATATTGACTTCCGCAAATATTCGCACTTTCACTTCGGATACCCCGTATTTTCCGTTAACATTCAAACTGATTTTGTTTAACTACTTTTAATCTTCTCTTTAAGCTCTCTTCAATTATTTTTTAATGAACAAAACTTAAGTTGAACTGAATGCAACATAGAATATCTCAACCTCTTTTTCAAACAATAGCTATTCCTACTTTAGCCATCAGTTTATATCAAATGAAAAGACAAGCAACTCTATTTGAGCTGTCTAAACAGAACATAACGAAAATGCGCAAGGATGCCGGCTATAGAATTCTAACTGAACCAAGCCTATGAATACAACAGCGCTGATATAATATTTATTGAGAATCAACAAAAGATAATCTAGATTAATATTATTATTATTATTATTATTAGTAGCATAACTATAACTGGAGTTATCATCAGCAACCTTACCACCCTAAAAACCTAAGCATCTAAATAAAGGACTCTGCACAGATACATACATACAGAAGACAAATCTCAGTGGAGCATAAAATGTTGGTCTATTGTACACACACATTGATACAGAGCACTATTTATATAAATGCTATAAAGAAACTTTAGCTGGTTTTATGTGAACAAAGAAAAGTATCAAGTAAACAATAAAAATCTAATTAAAAGAATAAATGAAAAAGTTCTATAGACATAAAAAGCTAATTCAAAACTTTGTCTAACATTGAAGAACTTCTTAAAATTTGCGTTAATCTTTTTTGCGAAAAATAAAGCTTTTGAATAGACAAAACATCAAAAGAAGAAATAGCAAAAAGAGAAAAAGTACTGCTTTATTTATTTTGCCAAAAGTAGAATGTTTCTTTTGATGTGAATTTTAATAAAGATTTAATTAAAAATAGCTGAAGGTAGCGCTTTAATTGTTATAAATGCGAACTTTACAATAAGCTGCAACATTTTAAAATAAATTATCAACAAAACATTAAACAACTGAAACACGTTTCATTTAGAACAGTAAAATCAGCCATTTAGTTTGGACAACACTGTTCTGTTATAAGAAATCAGTTGAGTAAGTCGAAAAAAAAGTGTGAACTAAAGTCAAAATTTGTGAAAAACTTAAAATTTCTTCAGCTACAGAAGAAGCATAAAATAAACTTTCCTCAAACACTGCATAAATTTCAAAGTAAAAAAAGAAAAGTTTTCAAATTATCACATAAAACGTAGCGCCACAAAACGTGCCAAAATGATGCACGAGCTTATATTTTCATAAAATAACCCGCTAAATATGCAACATTTTATTTGCTGACATAATCATTTTGTTACTTTTTTTTTTGTTTTTGTTTTTATCAATATTGATATTGATATTGATATTGATATTGATATTGATATTGATATTGATATTGATATTGATATTGATATTGATATTGATATTGATATTGATATTGATATTGATATTGATATTGATGTTGATGTTGATGTTGATATTGATATTGATATTGATATTGATAGTGATAGTGATAGCGATAGTGATAGTGATAGTGATAGTGATAGTGATAGTGATAGTGATAGTGATAGTGATAGTGATAGTGATAGTGATATTGATAGTGATAGTGATAGTGATAGTGATAGTGATAGTGATAGTGATAGTGATAGTGATAGTGATAGTGATAGTGATAGTGATAGTGATAGTGATAGTGATAGTGATAGTGATAGTGATAGTGATAGTGATAGTGATAGTGATATTGATATTGACCCAACCAGTAAATTCCCAATATTTAAGTTTTGTTTTTGGCACATAAACGCTTTTATTTGGCTTTAATTTAATGCTGAGTCTATATCTTTATATACAGTCACAGCTAAAATTTCAACTTTTTTATTATTTTGTCTTAGTGTCGATTACAGCACTGAAATTTTTTTAAAAAGTTCATCATTATTTATTAAAATACTTTTACTTTCGCTTCATTGCTCTTTAGCGCTTGTTCAGCTGAGTAATTTAATAGCTACATCAGCAGATTTCAAAAAACTCAGATTTTTAGCTACATTTTTTGTAATTATTTATATTTAGACTTAATTGCAATTAAAACTGTTGGCAAAAATTGTATTAATTTTCCAATTAATATGGTTTTTCATTACCGAACATCTCCTTCACTCCAACCACTTTTCGCTTATCTGCTTTTGTACCACTGTCGAAACCCATAAAATAATTTCTTCTTTAAGAATTTTTAAATTTAATCCATTGAAAAGCAGCTGAAATATTGAAAACAAAAATTTGCTCCCCTTCCTTCAATGACTTACATACTCATACATCAAAACTTAAGATCTTTGCTCACGCAAACACACTCCTGCACACCAACAGCTTCAAGTTAGTAGTTAGTCGGACGTCACAGCAGGTGAAGAGAACACGCTAAAAACACTCATTAAAATAACACAAGGCAAACTTCATTAAAAAGCAACTTTCCACTTTGGCTTAATTAGAATTAATCGGTGCTCGAGAAAGTATATGGCTCGAATGATAATAATTATACGCACGTTTAGTGAAATGCATAGCATAATTTTGGGCGCCACAAAATCATGGTAAGCGATTTTTCGCTTGAACGATTATAAAGTTGTGGGTATAGAAAAGTTTGAATTGTTGCTGTTGTTGTTGTTGTTTATAAATGGGTTTCTGTATATGCTGGCGTTGTTATAAATGAAGGCATGTATGCGTCTCTATGTGTGTGGGTGTGTGTTTAAATGAATCAATAATTTAATGTTCTACATTAGATTCTATTTGCAGCGCATAGCAACTAGAATAACTTAAGCAAAACCAACAACAGCATCGGGCCAAAGCTTTTTAATAAAATCTATAAACAACAAGAGCTGTCAAGGAAAAACTAAGACCTTTACTCATACATATAGTATGTGCATATGTGTGTGTGTTTGTGTCGCATTTAAGCTGCTCATCAACATCAGCGTTTATGGCTATAAAAATGCCAACACCAACCCAGTCACAGCAACAGCCACACAGCTACCACAAACACAATCACAATCACAAGAACAACTACTTCAGTTTGCCATGCTTTGAGCCTTATTTTTCATTGCTCGCTGTATCCTTGGTTTTTGTTGTTGTTATAACTGAGCGGTCCTTTTTCTGTCGATTTTAATCAATATGAAGGCACGAACTCAAAACAAACTCAAGTATCGACATAATCGGCGCTTAAGTGGATAGCAGTGTGTGTGTGTGTGTGTGTGTGTGGGTTTGTGTGTGTTTGTGTCTTTATATAGTTAAACATATGTTTACTTTAATGTGCTTTTATGTTTGTATATGTGTAAGTGTGTGTGCCTTCCCTTCGCCAAGTATTTCGCAGCTATAGAAACTCATTCGTGCAAGCAACTCAAGTGCGGCTTAACACTTCATTACTAGCGTTGGCCTGTTTCTTGGCCATATGCTAGCCAAGTTGTTGTTGTTGTTGTTGTTGTTGTTGTTGTTGTTGTTGTTGTTGTTGTTATGCTTGTTGTGTTTTATGCCATAACTTATAATTTACAAATATTCTACAACATGGCATATTTTCTGCTTCTTTTCACTTTGTCAACATAACATCGAATGACCTTTGGAGTGGGAGTAAAAAAGGATGCCTCGCTTTAATAAAACATTTGTTTTTCTTTTCATACACAAAAGCGGCTTCTTTGCCGCTTTATTTAATATTTTTTTATACTTCTATATTCTTTGCTATTCCATTTCATGCTGCTTTATGCGAAAAATTCTTTGGCTGCGCTTTAGCTTTAAGCATTTCCGGTAGAGAAACCAAAAGTTCGATAGCAAAGTTTTTGCCGCCAGCAGTTTGGCAAAATCTATTTTTGATTGCAACAAAATTTTGCCACTACAACAACAACAACAAATATTGAAAATCTATTAAGTGGGAGTCCCTAGGCGGCAGTGCATTGCTCACAAAACGTGTTCGCTTAACAAGGTAAATGGACCAAATAGCTGCGGTTAATGCAACATTTGCAAAACTGAAATGTTTTTTTAAAAAAAATCCATCTTCAAACTGAAAATTACGCATAGCTGGCAACAATTAATTTTGTAATAAAGTCTTATGAAGTGTTGGCTTAAAACAAAAATTCCTCACAATAACCCTTTTTTAAAAGACAACACAAATACTGAACGTCTGCAAAGCTTTTGCATTAAACAGTTTTTCTGTCTCTTAAACACGTACGCGAAGCTTTTTCGAAGCTCTTATAATTATGATGGCAAGCCTTATAGTAACTTATCATGAAAGCAACGTTACTTCTTAACTTTCATAAGTTAAAAAAAAATAAGTATTTTGATTGATTTATAAACAGAAGCACATTAAGATAATCTTAAATTTTTGGAAACCAACATCCGTAAGATAATTGGGAGCCTTCTTGTACAAGGATTTAGTATCGTATATGTACCTCTATGAAGCTTGTGAATGGATCCTGCAGAATACTATTTCAAATCGATGAATTGAAACTGCATTGAGGTTCGTTATTAAAGCAAAATAATTTATAATGCAAATAGTTATATGATAAAAGAATACAATTGTACCGATTTTGCTCTATTGCATAGTTTTTTTTAATTGCAAATTGAACATCTGAAATTATATTATAATTATACTGCTTAACATACATTCTGCTCTAAAGGATTTTATAACTTTTTCTGACATATTTTGAAGCACTGATTCCTTAAGCATGTGCCACAGATGAATTAAGCGAAAGCTTTTGCAGTCACGGTAAGATACTTTTTTTTTGAAAAACCTCAAAAATTACATTTTGCGAATGTATTAAAAAACTGTTCATTTTCAGTTTCCAAATATTAGTGATAATCCGTTTCAGTAGTTCAAAAAACGACGAAAAAAATATCAAGTCGCTTAGAGCAAATATTTTCTTATTCAGTTTTTTTTTTTGTATTAATAAATTAATTATTATTCATTGATTAAAAATTTTCGAAAAAATTTTCTCATGTATACAGCCCATTCGAACCCCCAACCTATCGCACGCTAATTCGCTTACCCATCGCAGCTTCTATAATGACAGTGTGAAGCTTTAGTTACTGTCAAAAACACATGAAAAGCTTTGATTTCAACTGGAACTTGAATAGACTTCTGTATTCATTCAATAAAGCTTCTTTTATAAATCAACTTCTATTACGTTCAAAGACAAACTCTACCCGCTATTTGTTACATAAGAGAAGCTGTCGCTTCAACTTTAGCTGGAGCTTGAATGGAAGGAAAATTCTTTTGATATTTAAGAATATTTGAGCTTCTTTCTAAAAAGCCATGATCAAGTTCGAAAATCGGTCAAATTGGGTGACAACCACGCCTACCTTCCATTTAACCCCAAAATTTAAAGCTCTACAAAAAGGGTAATATTCAAAAAACAAAAAAAATACACGGTGTGTGTTAGTTAGTAGTAGTTTATTTTCAATTTAAGGTGTATTAGAAAAATGAGAGTAATTGACTCTCGACCACGCCCACGTCCCATACAACCTCAAAATTTCAAACTCTATAGATTTAACATACAATAATGATATCGATATTTATATGTATTTTATATCAAAACTAAGACGTGTCAGAAAAGTTGGCGTCATCCGCCGACGCACACGCCCACCTCCCATATAACCCTAAAATTTACATCAAAACCAAAACTTAACTGTAAACCTCATGGGATTGCTAGCCGTCATTAATGTAAAATCTTTAAAAATCTCATACAAAAAGAGCTACAATTAAAGAATTTTTAACATAACAAATCGGCCGTGGGGCTATTTTAACTTCGGCCAGATCGAAGATATATCTTACTAGTTTTTTAATATTTACCAAACTAAGACTAAGAGGCAACAAAGTTTTCATTTTGCCATTTTCAATTTTTTTTAATTTTACCGAAGCTATTTCGAAGTAAATGCTTCCAAAAATTTACGGCCAACCAATTTGTTTAAACTTTTACAAAACTTTTAAGTCAGTCTCTATAAAAATTAAAAATTGGTGTTCTTTTGAAATGCTATAGAACAGCTATTGGGTCAATCATGTCTTTGTTAAAAATAAAACTTCTGTTTGTGAGCTCTATAGAAGCTTAATCGAAGCTTTAGATTTCGGATATTCAAATTTCTTAACATTTTCAAAGTTCATATGTTCGTTGGGCACTCTCGTATGATACAGTCTCTATATTACTTCTCTCATAAGTTATATAGAATCTGTTTAGAAACGACCTGTACTTCGATAAGCTTCATAGATATTTTTTTACGAAGCAATGTAACAAAAATATGGTCTAACATAAACAGCCTTCCTATCAATAGTAGATTTAAGCTCTTGAGGATGGAGATTTTTATAAACTTTATTAAGCACATTAGCGCAGATTCGTTCGCTTATCGATCTTTTAATCTTGAGTTCAGAACTTTTTTTGAAATATTATAGAAAATAATTGGAATCTATTGAAAAAGATGTAAATCCTCCTTTTGGAAATTTAGCTAAGTGTCTCATCTAAATTTCGCCTTAAAAGCATTTGTTACGAAATAGCTCCGAATAAAATAAGTAAAACAAATATTAAGTATTTTCTTAAACCTTCCATACATTTTTTGGAGTTATTTCATTAAATAACTAAATATTTTTATAAATACCGAAATTATAGAAATGTTTTCAAAGCCCGAATTGATTTTTATAGTTTTGCTTTGGAAAAAGTCTTGCCGAATAATTACATGAATGTTAAAACTTGCGTTAAACTCAAAATTTTTGGCTTATTTTGCAAGTTGAATTAATAATTTATGCAATATGCCACTTCAACTAATAATCGGCAAGAACTTACGTCAAAATGTACGCTGGACACACTCAAAACAGAGGTACAAAAATAACCGCATAAAACATCAAATGCACACAGAAATCCGCTGTAACGCACTTCTATACACAAACACACTACCACGCAACTACCTTGAGTCATACATACACACTCACACACACAACTATACGCTACAAAGCTATGGCGGACGGCAATCAATTTATAAACGTCACTCAAAAAGCGGTTTCAAACGAAAGTAATTAATCGATTTTCCTTCCGTTCTGACGAGCGCTCGCGTAAACTTTCCACACAACATCGTTTGAGCGAGTTTGTGTTTGTGGTGTGTGTGTGTGTGTGCGAGTGTTAGTGTCAGTTTAAAAGTGTGCGTGCGTGCTTGTGGCACTGCCAACACAACAAAGTGAAAAAAACTTGTACTTAAATTTTATTTTCTTTTTCGCATTTTTTGTGCTGCCACTTAAAGTGCAGTTGCACGCGCAACTTAGTTGCAACAAAGGCAGCTAGTTGGTTGGCAGCAGCACTGGCTTGCTGATACGCTATAACTGCAGCTGTCAGTGTATTGGCGAGGTAAACTGTCAAGAAGCAGACATCGCGCCAACATTGCACAAAAAACAAACATAGTTAAGTATAGCATTTTAGAGAAATGTAGTAAAACTTCTTAAGCCGCACAGGACACTCTAATTACTTTATATTTAGTGGAAGTGTTATTGGAAGCATGAGGGGAAACATGGACGAGCTAGACAACTTAAAAGTTAGCCTTGCATGTCGAACATGTAATCGGTAGTAAATTGCAAGTTGGTTTTTTTTTATTGTTTAGTAAAGTGCTGAAAATAATTTCTTTTAAAAGCAAACAAAGACACTGTTAAGACAGTGCAATATAGAATGAGAACTAGGTAATTGCAACTTGTAGAAAATCAATGTAGCAAGCTTTTTAAATTTTTGTAATTTGCAAGAAAGCTTAGAACATTACATGGTACTGCATGACAGTATTCACAAACGTCACTTATTGCTTCTTAAGTTAGTGTACATTGAGAAAAAGCTTTTGTTAAATTAACAAAAACCCTATATTTTATAAGTTTTCAGCCTCAGAAAATCTTCATAAAAACACTTAAGATTAAGGTGTAAAACTTCCAATATTAGTTTGGGCGATAAATTATTAACCAAGTGTTTTATAATTTATACATTATGGCTTTAACAGTTTATATAAGCATGCTTGCTTAATATCCCAAGCAAAGTGTCAAGTTAGTTTTCAAGTGTTAAGTTTTCAACTAAATTTTTTGTTGAAGTACCAAAGTTCAATAGATAAATACATATACATGGAAAATAACATATGTATAATATATACACTAAGGCGTAAAAACAAAAAACAAGTAGGAAATATACACATACTTAGATAAAATTTTGTATATTGCTTTTGTAAAAAATAACCTAAGCACTTAGATAGTACATACCAGAAATTATACCGGATAGTACCAAAATGAAATGTGGTGACCGTGGCATGCAGGTTAAGTGTGTGGCTTAGCATGCTCGGAGCCCGGGTTCGATCCCCAGACGTGGCGAAAAGTTTTTTCAATAAAAAAATTTTTCTGATCGGTCACCACCTCTCTGCAGACAATGGCAAACCTCAGAGAGTAAATAATGCCATGTAAAGCTTCTTGAGAACATGAGCCGTTCAGAGTCGGCATAAAACATGTAGGTCCAGTTCTCGGTCAATTGTGTGCAAAAATTTAATAACACACACAACACAATCGATCCTAAGAAGCTCGGTCAAAGTCCTTTCAAGGGCTGAAATGGCCAATTTGTGTTTATTTTTTTTTTGTACCAAAATGAACCATAAATTTTAATTGCTTAAATTAGCCAAATATTTTGTAATTTATACATTATGGCTTCGACAATTTATACAAGCGTGTTTGCTTAATTTGCCGAACATAGTGCTCAAGTTTTCAATAAGAATCTTTGATGAACAATCAAAATAAAAGAGATAAATAAATGTACCTGTCTATATAAGGAGAAGTACAAAATATACATCTACTTAGGTAAACTACTGAAAAATGCTTTTGTACAAAAAAATATGAAATATACACATACTCAGGTACAATTGTGCATAATATATACACATCCTTACGTAACATTATACATAATATATACTCATACTTAGGTAAAATTATCTATACGGCTTGTAAAATTATGCATTATTACCTAAGGACTTAGATAGTACTTCTAAACCAAAATGTTCTAGAAACTTTTTTTTACTTTATGCAAATCAAAATTTTGTTGAAATAACATACATTTAAATTTTACAATAAAAATTTACATGGTAGATATATAATTATACATATAGATTGCTTTTAAATGCATCAACAGAATGTTGTACACTTGGCTGGGATGAATCAAAAATTTTATTAGTGGCATGGTATCGAAACTTGTGTTTTCAAAACAATATATTTAACAATAAAATACTTGGATAAGTAAGTACAAGTTTTTTATTTTCATACAGTTATTTTTACCAGGGACCGAAAATAATGATTATTTTTTCAAATTTTAATTAAAAAAATTAGTACGTTCTAAGTACCGGAAAGAACTTTTGAGAAGACCGAAATGTTGGAATTTGTGTTCCTTTTTCGAATTAATAATAATTTTCATTTTTTAAGCGTTAAGCATAAAAAATAAAAATAATAATTATAAAATGATTCTTATTTTTTTGTTCAATAATAAAAACTATTTTTGATTTTTATTTTTATTTTTTTTTTGTTGCTCAGAAATAAAAATTGTTTTTGATTTTATTTTTTTGTTTTTGCTCAAAAATTACAATTATTTTTGATTTTAATTTTTTTTGCCCAAAAATAAAAATTATTTTGCTTTATTTATTTTGCTCTGAAATAAAAATTATTTTTGAATTTTTTTTTTTTTTTTTTTTTTCTGAAATAAAAATTATTTTTGATTTTTATTTTTTGCTCAGGATTAAAAATTATTTTTGATTTGTATTTATTTTGTTCAAAAATAAATTTATTTTGCTCTGAAATAAAAATTATTTTTGATTTCAATAATCAAAATTGATTTTTTGTTTGAGTTACAAGGATGAAAATCAAAAATGATTTTTATGTTAGAGTTAAAAAATAAAAATCAAAAATGATTTTTTTTGTTTGAGTTACAGAGATAAAAATCAAAAATGATTTTTATAATATATTTAAAAAAATAAATAAAAAATTATTTTTTTTGTTTGAATAAAAAAAATTAAAATCAAAAATGATATATTTGTTTGAGTAAAAAAATTAAAATTAAAAATGATTTTTTTTTGCTTGCGTAAAAAATAAAAATCAAAAATAATTTTTTTTTTTTTTTAATTTAAAAGTAAACTTAAATTAAATTGAATTGAATTAAATTTAATTTAAATTGTAAAAGTAAAAAGACAGAAAATATAAAAAATCATTATTTCTTAATTTTTTCGATATTACTCAGAATTATTACGGTCCCTAATTTTTTATTAAACACCAAGATTAATATATAATGTAAAAAATTTAAGTTTAAAGATAATTTTAACACCAAGCCAGCTTAGGTGATTATACTATTTTTTTTTCTCGGTGTACTATAGAATTCAAATACGATGCTGCTCTTCAAAAAAATAAACTTTGAACTTAAATCGAATAGAATCTTAAAAAATTTGTTTGTTAGAATTATTTTTTTTTCATTTTTCATATCATTTCGATTTTTTTTTTCATAAAACTTGTCGTACTTAAATACGATCTAAAATTATTATGCCTTAAAGTATGCAAATGTTTTGATTCCAAAAACAAGAAGCTGCCTTCAATTTTTGAAATGCTTAAACCGGCATCATGTTAAGTATTCACCCGCAGAGTGATTTTTTTTCTTACAATTAGTGCTCTTGCTTGCTTGCTACGTCTTTCCGCTTCCACACTTTCGACACTCTTCAAATGAGTTACAAACAAATAATTACTTTTTTATCTGTTTCAGCCGGTTGCTTACTTCTTTTTGTAATTAACTGAAAGAAGTGAATGCAACACATCTCCAGCCTTCTATTAACACTTGTCACTCTACTTTGACTCCTGCATACATCCTGCTCCTGCAACAACCCCTATTTAGCTCAGTCGTTCTTCGTTTTGCTGCTGCTGGCAAACTCTGTATAGAAATTTTTGTATAGCTGCTGTTTCAAGTTTCAAGTGGCTGGAGCTCTCAAAAGACCCTTAAGTGCAAGAGCGTGTAATGCAGCAATATAATCCCAGAGCATGCAATTTCAGGGATTTAAGTTGAACACACATAAACAAGCAAACACACACACTCCCACTCACTCACTCACTCATGTAAGCTGTTAAACACACATTAGAGTATTTTGTATTTAACACATTTCGAAAGACAGACAAGACAGTTTGAGTAGAGAGTAAAAAATAAAGAAAACAAGATAGCTAGTGAAAAAGAACAAAAGATGTGCAGTCACTGAAAATAAATAAATACAAAACAAAACAAAAAATCTAGGTAGAACTAAAGATTTCTTCTAAAAAGCAGCAGTGAAGCGAAAGGGTTGAAGAGTAGTACAGGTGTGGTAAGTAGGCGCAGCTTGCTTCTTAGTACACAAAGCTTGCCAAATTGTTGTAATTATATACAACATGCTAACGGCTCAAGGTAAGCCTTATGCATATATATTAGTCTTTGCCAATTTCCGTTATATTAACATTTTCCACTTGGCCAATAAATAATTGGCAACATCCGTTGCGGCGGATTGCTACAGCTTAAAGTGGCGTCAGCTATATTTGATTGTCGTAATGAGCCAAGTATCCAAATTTCTTAATGCATATCTGTGGCCAGAGTCACATTTGTGTAAGCTGCACTCAGCCAGCCTAGAGCTGCCAACATGCTATGCCAAAAAACAAAATAACCAAAAATTTAAAAAAAAAAACGCTTTGGCAAGCAATGCTTTGTATTGCGACCAATACAAGATGAAGTTTTTGCATAAAACCGCTAGCACGATTTATGCTGCTGCATACTTTGAGGCGTTGCTGCTAATGTTATTATGTGTGTGTTTGTGTGGCATGGTCGCTGCTGTTACTATTAATCTTTGCTGCATTGGTATTACAGGCTCCGCCACCACCGCTATATCCGCCACTTCCGTTTCAATTCACTTCCGGTTGCTTTAACTGTTTGTCTTCCTTCAACAGTCGCGCTCTTCATTATTGATGCACTACAAATGCAGCGAGGCATAAATGTTTGCATGTACATATGTGTGTGTGTGCTTTAAGGGAATGTGTAGCTGTGTGCTGTTGTGCGCACCAATACATGTTTAATTTGAAATTCTCTGTTTTATTGTCATTGCATTGTTGGCGTCGCCGTTGCCGTTGTCGTTGCTGCCGCCGCTGTTTGTATTGATGCAGCTGACTTGAAATTGATAGCTCAAACAAGATGAGTCATCGACGACGACGACGACGACTAGCATTTGGCAGCACCAACAGCAGTAGCAGCAGCAGCTTCTGCAGTAATCGATTGGATTGGATGAAGTGTGATGGAATGGCTGTGCTCTGCCATGCAATGCCACTTACTTAAGGCTAATTGAATTTTCAGTGCTAGAACTTGTTGGCAAATGTATTAGTGTGTGTGTGTGTGTCAATCTGCATCTCTAGTGCATTCCACACACACACACAAATACACACTCGAATATGCTGCATGTGTCAATTTCAGTCTATCTAACTATATCTGCAGCTCTATCTATCTAACGAAGCGCTTTGTAATTGACAAGCAAGAGACAATTCAATGTTTTAAGTGGTTATCATTGCTTTTGACTGCAGCACGAACGATGTATGTGTAAGTGATATAAACGGACAGAGAGTGATATGGACAGCTATTGATGCCAACATATGATGGGTGTTTCGTGTACGGATTTCATTGGAATTCATTAATAAAAATTAATATTTGATGAAATGTATTGATTTTAATACAGTTGAATTAAAAGTAATGAAAGTAATTAACTGATATTGCTGTTCAAAATATGTAAGCATACTTTTGTGCTTGGAAACTTTAAATTTATTATTATAAATATTTTAAATCTCAAGACAAAATCTAACAAAAAATTCTGCTGAATTCTAAGCTACAAAGTAAAAATATTCATCGTAGTTTTTTACAAATTTTATTTGTTGCATATTTTTGGGACATACATAGTTAAAAATCTGTTATATATAAAACAATATGATTCAATCTAAAGTCTTATCTAAATTAAATAATATTCAATTGGAAATAGTTAAATAAATGCTTCAATAAAACTCCTAGCATACTTTTAATACAAAATAAATAAAATTAATTTTTGAAAGAAAATAAGCACATACTTTTCGGCTCTTATTGAAAGATTTACCAAGAGCCAATTATCTAGTTTTGACTCAGAAATGCTGTTCAAAGTTTTTTTTTTAAAGTATTTCTGAGTTGAATAACATATAAATAGTTTGTTTGTTAAGATAATTGATATTGTTCAAAAATATTTTAATAATATTAACATTTCTGAAAAAATAATCTCAAACTTTTGAATGCTAAGGGAACTTGAAGTATGTTTTAAGTATTGTAAAAATATTGACTTAGACTCAAAAATAATGCTACTGCAAGTTGCCCCAAAGTTAATCTTTAACATTTATTTATTTATTGAAAAATTAAATTTTTCATAACATCAACCTTTAAGCACTATTGAATTTTTACAGCTAACTTTCAACTCTGTTATAGTATTCCAGACTCCAATAGAACAAAAGTGTGAATATTAACAAAAACACTTTCAATTCAAATCTTCAATGAGCTCACGGCTACCTAAATAACTTGAAATACTGACACGTACAACACGTTACAATAGAACGAGACAGTCTATCAGACCTATTATAATGCTTTAGGGTTAAACATATTTATGTCAAGCCCTTAAAGAATTGATAAAATATTCCAACCTGCTAACTCTGACTCTAGAGTTATTTCTAAACGTTAACAGAAGACTTTTTAAAATTTGAAATTAAAAAATATTGCATATTTATAGGCACTGCCCAAAGAACTTAATTTGAAAATAGTATTTTGAATGGACTGCGACTTAAAAAAAATGTATATTTTTTTTGATTTTTTTTATTTTATAATTAATTACTGGTAAAATATTTAGAATCGATGAAAAATTGCTTATTCTTCAAACTTATTGTAAATCCATTTTTAGAATGAGAACGTACAAGTTAATTCAAAAAAGTTAATAAAAATTAATATATGAGCAAACAAATTTTTTTGAAATCGAAAACTTCTGTTGAATATTTTATACACTGCGTAGTTGCTTTTTGACTTCTAATCAGATATTCTTTATGCAAAATTCGGATGGTCTTAAAAAAGTGGTATGTGGATGATATTAAAACTCAAAAAGTCTTGCATACTTATTGGCACTTCATAAAAAATTAATCAAACGATTGTGTTTGATTGGAATGCCACTTGACGAAATTCAATTTTGATATTCAACTTCTACAATACACATAAGTAGGTACAAAATTAAGCATCGAGATGCATTACATACTTTTTGCTCAGTTTTAAAACCTATTTTCGAAATGACAACATAAATGTTATAAAAGAAAGACCATCAAAAGCGTCTACAAAATTTTATTATTAAAACTTGTGCTTTCTTTTTAACATCAGATATCCAAATGCAAGATCAGGCACTCATAATTTACTCACAGTTTTTTTTTTTAAATTTCAAAATTGAAAAGTTTTGCATGCTTATAGGCACTACATAGACCAACAAAAGATTCAAATATTGCATACTTAAAGGCTCTCTATACAAAAATAAGTCACAGAAGCTTATATTTTTCAAATTAAACGCCAAAATTCGAAGTTTAACGTCGAAAAATGTTGCATACTTTTTGGCTCAGCTTCAGAATTTTGTACGAGATGTTAAAACAAATGACAAATATAGCCAAATAACGTTGCTTATACATTGACACCTCGAAACTGAAATCAAGATATCTACTTGAGAGCTTGAAATAAAAAGAAAACTCAAAATCATTTAAATTAAGAGTACAGACAGTCGCAGAGTTTTGTATAAATTAATGCTGCATACTTTTGGAAATCTGAATTTGAAAAAATTAACAAAATCTTGGTAATGCCATGTTCACACAGAGAGTTTAGTTTGCGTTTCGTTTGAGTTTAAATGCAGCTGTTCACACAGAGATGCGTCGGCAGAATTGAGTTTACGGTGGATTGAAATGATCGCCAATTTTTGGAATTTTGCTCAAACTTCAGCTTTTTTTGGGTCATACTGATTGACTGATGAGAAACCCTCATCTTCTAAACTTTCCCAAGTTCTTTTATTTGCTTTTTGGCTTATTTTTGTTAAACTTAAAATACAAATAGAAACTTGCACAATTGAGAATCAGCTGTTTTTGGCATTTTTTATCGTTCAATCGAATCGAACACAGCTAAAATCTAACTGAACGAATGTTTTTATCACACACTAGCATACTTTTAGGCATGTATCAAATTGAGTTTTGGTAAACGTATAAAGCAAGTTGAGTTTAGTTGCGTTTTCTCCTGCATAATTGTACTTGAAACGCCAGTGTTTAAATTGATTTTAAGGGCAAAACGCAACTTTGTACTGGAAACGCAAACTAAACTCTCTGTGTGAACATGGTATAACATACTAGCATACGTTTAGGATAAAAGTTTATTCAGAAGATATATAACCAATTTTAAACCAATGGAACAATATTAAAATTTGTATACTTCTAAAAAATATAAATGTTTTTTGTCTTAATTTAAGAATATTTTGTTTTACATTTTTTTTTTTATATTTGTAAATATTTTTTTAATTTTTTTTTATTTATATATTTTTTTTTTATTATATATAAAACTCAAAAAAATTGTTCACCTTTTATTTAGGCTTTTTTGGTCAACTTTTTCATTTTAAATTTATTTATTATAAATTGAAAAAGTTTTTAATTTTTTTTCTCAACGTTTCAGAAATATTATCTTACTTCTTCAGGGAATAACTTTATTTTATTGAAAAACTGCACTTATACAGTTACAGTTACAGTTACGATACAGTACAATTATTAAAATTGTTATACTTAATGACGTAAAAAAAAATTATCTTACTTCTAATAAATTTAAATCACAATTTTAACCATTTGGATTTATTTAAAATGTTTAACAATAAATCACTTTTTACAAAACAGATACAAACCACAAATTTTTTTCATAATACCTCATCAGCAGAATACTCGAATTATAAAGAAATTGGTCACAATATTTCTTCAAATATATCTATATAAATTTTTTTTCTGCTTGACAAAGCCTTGTTTCTATAATGAAACGGTTCTTTGCAGTACTTAAAAAAAATTAATACAACTCAATTCCATAAAAATAGTTTAATCACACACACTTTGTGTGAAACGCATCACAACAAAATTATTTTCTAAAAACATTGCACATATTTTGGCTGTAATTAAAATTATCTCTCTCTCTCTCTCCCAAAAAAATATTTTTACAATTTATATTTTTTTTGAAATATTTTCATTCCCCAATAGTTCAAATTTAAAATAAGCATACATTTTTAAGCTATATTTAAACGTTCATGACAAAAACCTCCAACATTGCCCATAACAAAGTTTTGTCTCAAACTTCTGTTTAATTTAAGTGCATTAAAAAAATATTGCATATTTTTTGGCATTCATATAGCAAGTAAATTTGTGAAATTTCTCACAATTCCACATGCAGTAGCAGGCTGCTTTTGAATATTTTATGAGTTGCTCAAATAATCACTGAATTTTCAAGAACTCAAACAGATCGCATAGCCTGTAGCTTATTTTGAAAATATGGTATAATTTTTGGCACACATAGCAACACTTCATCAATTTAACATTAAAAGTTATAAACTTCTAATTAAATACACACAATTAGTCGACTTAATTCGCACTCATACACACTCATACACCAATCTAAGCTTATATAGCCGTTTACACGAGCTCGCATCATCACCACTGCTGCCCCTAAAAGTATGCCGTAATTGAATATGCAAACATCTTGTAGGTACGTTGAAAGAACATTTAAAATTAACACAAATTTCATTGCGCAAAGTTATGCCTGCCGCAAAAAGAGTTATGTTCAAAAAACTTTACAAATTCAATTTAAGTTGGCAAGTCTGGAAGGCAGAGCACATGATTTCTGTAACTTTTTTTTTTTGGCAAATATAATAACATGCTTTTTTCATATACCTAAATATTTTATCACTACTAACTAGTTCTACAATTTTGAAATCTTTTGCAATAGTTTTTGAGAACTTAATATATAAAAGCATTAAACCTTTTATTATCTACACACAACTTGACTGCTATTCTCTGCCTTACTGTTGGCTGCTGTACTTTTATTGTCTTGCCCATGGCAGGCTACTAATTTGCATTTAGCTCTGCTCATCTCAGCTTAGCTCTGCTTAAATAATAAATCAATTCAATTGCTATTGATTACATATTGCTAGGCGCATTAGAGCTCATTCATGCAATTCATATTTATTACTGTTGCCGTTATTGTTGCTGTTGTAATATTCATGAGCTGCATTTTGAATTCCGCAAACAACGCATGCAACTTGTTGTTGATTGTTGGTAGCAATTTTGTAATGAAATTTTTGATGAAATTTAAAGTCATGGCTCAGTGGCCCAACGTGCATTCCACATATCCTTTCGTGCCTGCCATTTGACATATCATGTTTTTTTCTCGAAAATAATAGCAAAAAAAACAAAGTTGAACTGCCACAAAATTGAATAGTAAATGAATAGTCTTCGATTTTGTTCACTTAATTGTTGAATTTTTAATGCTCGAAATAGAATTGAAACAAATGGCTTTGCGACCCGAGAATTCAGCCAATGGTTAACTGGTTTACTATAATTGTTGCTGTTACTTATGTTGTTGCAACAACAACAATAACAACATTGCTATTGTTGTTTATCGCCCATCAATCGCGTGTGCTGCCATTGATTGCGTTCCATAAAACTTCAATTGTTTGTCCCTCGTGGCAGCTGCCTGAATGACTGAACGAAATATTCCATTTTCTAAAATGAAAACCAAAAAAAAACAAGAAAAAACACTTGCATGTATTGTTTGATCTATTGTGAATGACGTCTCTTCCCATCTCTTTTCGGTTTTTTTAGATTTATCTATGTTTTGTTTTCATAATTTATGAGGTGATTAAAAGTTGAAAACCATTGTTGAAAACTATTTGTTAGCTATTTATGTTCGGATTAAAGTTGATTGACATTCATTTTAATTTATTGTTCAAATTATGTTTTAAATAATGTTCAAATATGAAATATAAATTAGCCGTTAAAGCCTAGTACTCTGCTCGTTTGCGTGAAATTTTAATCGCAACGTTTTTTGTTATTTTTGTTGCGTGAAAATTCTGACAAATTTTTTTGTTGCGAAGAAATTGAAAAATTTTAAAAAGTCATGCTTAACTTCTCAAAATAGAGAATAATAAATACATAAAAACAAAAAAATTTACGAAAACTGTCACTTTTCAAATCAAAATAAGTAGGCAGTTCAACTAAATTGTGGTGAAAAAATGCTGCAAGACAAATTTTGCGAGTATTTTTCACAACAATATATTCCAATAAACATTTCTTAGAAAGCTCACATTTATAACTCTTAAGGAGGGACATTACGTTCTCGGCAGAGAAAACAGACCTTTTTTAAAAACTTCATAACTCAGTCAAAAACAAACTTTTTCCAAATTTTTTTTATTATTGTAGAGAATTGAACAAATAACAAGAAAAAAAATTCAAAAAAATATATTTTCACTCCAACATGGTTTTATAGAGCTCCAAACTGGCGGCAGAGAAAAAACGGGCCTCGTGTTTGCAGCGCTGGGAGTCGCAAAAATTGTCCGATCTAGAAAAAAAATGATTTTTTTAAATCTTAAAAAATGAGTTTTTTAAATCTTAAAAAAATTGGTTATCGTATGACAGGAGTTTCTTTTTAATTTTTTTTTTTAAATTTTTGGGTGATGTTCCAAATTTGAAAACTGTTTTTTTTCGATAAAAATATCGACTCTAAAAATTCATAAAAAATCGAAAAAAAAAATTAAAAAATAAAGCTCGTATCATACGATGGCGAATCAAGTTGAAAAAATACAAATAAAAAAAAAAAATTTCGTCAAAAAATGAACTCGCTAGTGCCGCAACCAGTACGAAAAACATGGTTTCGAGATAAACGCGTTCAAAGTTTGTGAACAAAGAAAAATGCAAAGAAAAATAAAAATGCGCTCTCATAAATCCGCCTGTAACTTTTGAACCCGTAGGAAGTTTTCCATGAAATTTTTTCTTAGAATCTTAAAAATATTTACTTAAATACAAAATTATAAAATCGATTTAAAAAAACGGCCTATGTCATGTCCCCCCTTACAAGAGGGTAGTTTCTGACGATATTATGAGCGCACATTATTATGAGTACGAAAATACTCTTATTTATGAACGTTTAATGAGCGCACATAATAATTAGTCCGAAAAGACTCTTATTTATGAAGCTTTTATGAGCGCTCATTATTATGACTCCGAAAAGACTCTTATTTATGAGCATTTTATGAGCGCACATAATAATGCATCCGAAAAGACTCTTATATATCCACCTTTTATGAGCGCACATAATAATGACTCAGAAAAAGCTCATAATAATGACGGTTTTTTGAGCGTTCATAATTATCACTCAGACACAAAAATATAATTCTGAGCAACTTTTTCGATAAACATCTTTGTTTAATACAATTTTTTAAAAGCATTTGTTATTTCAATTCAAATTCGAATTCGAATTCGAATTCGAATTTTAAATAAACACAAATACTTATAAAACGAAAAGGTTATATTTTTTGTTTTATAAAAGTCGTAAAAGACTCTTAAATATGACTCTTATAAGACTCTGAAAACACTAATAATTCTGACTCTTAAAACACACATATTTTGGACTCTTATTAGAGCCATATTTCAGACTCAGATCTGTGTGCCCTTCCAGGAAGGGAAACACGCTCTTATTGGAGTCTTTTATGAGCGCTCAGACTCATTAACATGAGTCTTAAAAGAGTCATAAAAGACTCATAATGTTTGCTGGGATAGTACAACTTTGACGAACATGTTGGGAAAAATTTCATACATATTTCACATCTTTATTTTTTTGTATGTAGATATTTATTTGAGTGAAATTTCATATGAAACCGAACAGAGTACTAGGCTTAAGTCTTCAAATGTTTCATTTCAGCTTAATTTTTTTGGCTTAAAACATATTGTTCTATTTTCTATATAAACCAAATTTTGACGTTTTCGACTAACTTTTTTATTTATTCCTGCCAATCTATTCACAACTGCTCACCCCTTTAAAGCCCGAGAAGAGTTCATCTTATACACTTGTTTTTTAATTATACCCTTAACCTGAAAGGTGACGGTATATTAACTTTGTGCAAACGTTTGTAACGCATAGAACGAAGCGAGTCCGGTATAGAAAAGTATATATATTCTTGATCAGCGTCACCTCGTGAATCGAGCTATTGATGTCCGTTCGTCCGTCCGTCCGTCTGTCCGTCTGTGTGTTGTCCGTATACACAGGATAAGAAGAAGGAGTTGAGATAATTGGATGAAACTTGGTACACATAGTCACATTCACCCAAGGATCTGCACTATTGAATATTTTTGGAATCCGCCCACGGCCACGCCTACCTCCCATACAACGCAAAAATTTAAAACTGCATAACTCAGCTCATAATGAGCCTACAACAATACAATTTGGTGTGTATGTGTTTTATATCAACACAAAGATGTCTTCGAAAAATGGACGTCATCCGCTTACGGACACGCCCACCTCCCATACAACCCAAAAATTGAAATCGCAATAAATAAGCCTCCGTTTAACCTGCAGAGATAAAATTTGGCGCGTATGTTTGTTATGACAAGACAAAGATGGTTTTGAAAAATGGACGTCATCCGTCTACCTCCCATACAACCCAAAAAGTTTAGAACTCAATAAATAAGGTTATGTTTGTCATAGAGAAATTAAATTTGGTATGCATATATTTTATACCAAAACTAAGGTGTGTTCAAAAATTGGGAGTTATCCGCCCATGAACACGCCCACCTCCCATAGCTAAAGCACAATAAAGGCATTAACTGTGAGCTACAGGAATAAAACTTTGTATGTGTAAATTTTTCATCAACATTTAAATGCATACAAAATAAATGCTTCATCCGCCCACGGACACGCCCATTTAAAATAAATTTTTTTTTTTTTTTTTTTAAAAGTGGGTTTAGGGTATTTAATAGTCGGCCTAGACCGAACATTCTTATATATATTAATTGCAATTGATTTTCCCCGAATTAGAATTGGAAATGATGTAGTTATGTTAAAATATTTATTCTTTTAGGGTCACTCTGCCAGCCAACTTACCCTTAGTAGTCATCAATAAATTAGACAGCACTGTCATGGCACAGCATGAAGCATTAAGAAGCAATAAAAAAAAAGTGTCAATACTAAGCAGTGCCCACAAACATGATGTTGTAATCGCTGCATGGTGTTGTGGGTACTGGTACGGGTGCGGGTAAAATAAATCCCCCTCAGGCGAACATTTACACACGATAGACAAACATGATACTTAATTGCCTATGAGATGTAATGATAAAAGTAAATAATATTAATGAACTGAAACACACACACACACACACACACACATACATACACACAGACACAATGCAAACACAAAGAAAGCAAACAAACACTTTGACTTACATTGAAGAATATTACTGCTGCGCTCAAACTTACTAGTGAGCAGCACTGGGTGGGGGGTGAAAAGCAAAAAGAAATGTGTCGAAAAAGGCAAAAACTTGGTATAAAAGAACTCATTAAGTTGACTAAAGCTAGACAAGTTAGTAGTTTGGCAGAAGCTGGTGGCAAAAGCTGTTTGTTGCTGGCTAGTTTTGTGCCTAAAAGAATTTTGGTATAAATTTTTTTTTTTGCTTTTGCCATGATGTTGGTAATTTGAGCACATGCCAACAACAACAACAACAGCTACAGCAACAACCGAACTTATGTTGCTTTGAGAATTGTTTTTGCGACAGTTGGCTATTATTTTTGTGTAGCGCAATTTGAGTGGAAGGCTCAAAACATTGTCTTGCCAGGTTCTTTGTTTGCGGTAATTAGTTGGCAGCAGCAGCAGCAGCATATGTGGCATGAAGAAATTACTTAGTTGAAGTGAATTTGAGCTGCTCGATGTTGCCAAATAATAATAAAGTTTAAAATTTTGGTAGAAAAAGTTAAGCAATAAAAATTTGGCATCAGTTGTTGCAAGTTTTTAACTTTGACATTTGATATGTTTTCTGTTAAGGCAAAACATGCTGTTGATGGCTTTAATTTTAAAGTGGCAAGCAATGAAATCAAACTGAATGGCAATAATAATAACCAACGACAACAACAACAACAACAACCACCATCACCAACAAACATCAACATCAGGCACATGTATGACAAGAACAACATTTGTCAGAGCTTAATTTGAAGTGACACTTGAAACTTTCAAAAACACATGCAAACTACATTGCAACCAATACACACATACATACTCATTTGCACCGTGCAGCACCTAGCTGTGCAGTGCAGAGAGCAGTGTTGACAACTTTGTCAATATGTGCGAGGCGACACGAAAAACACTCAACCGACAACGACAAACTGAAGTGCAATTTATAACGTACAACAACAACAACAACAACAACAACAATAACTAGCATAACAACAATGCAAAAAAAAACAAGTGCAAAAAACAGTTTTCACCTGCAATTTGACAGTTTCAAGAGTTGCCACCTCGCTAGACAACTAAGCTGGCTCGGACAAAGCAACACCCACCAACACCCACACAAAAGCACTGCAAACGAATTTGAAAAAAAAAGTAAAACAGAGAATTATTAAATTTAATTATATATGCAGTAAATGGAGCTGTTTTTTTTTTTTTTAGAAACGTTATTGTTGTGTTTTTTGTTTCTTTTTGCTTTTAGCAAGTGAAAAGCCGAGAGGCCGCGCTGCGCAAGGAGTAAAAATTTAATCGAAATGAACATATGAACGCGCGGAAACGGAAGCAATTGAATTCGTTGACCAGAAGTCGTTAAAGTTTTTATTTCTTGCTATGTTGTTGACTCTGACTCACTCACTCACTCGCACTTATGCACCGCACACCGGCTTTGCTCGGCTTGGGCGGAACTTTTAATTTTATTTCAACTGTTGTTGTTGCAATTCTATTCCTGATTGTCCTCATCGTTGCCGTAGTCGTTGCTGTCATTGTTGTTTTTGCAGCTGCTGATGTTTGTGCTTAATTCAATTAAAATCCAGCCGAACTGAATAAAAAAAAAATATATAAAAAACAAAAAATAAACGCCACGGCATGATGGCGCATACATTTTAAGAACCAGCCAGCGCATTTGTTCTAGTTAGTATAGTTAATATGTTTTTATATTTGCTGACATTTGTGTAACTGTTTTTTTTTGTCCCTTTTATTTTGTTTTGTGTCTGCTTTTATTTGCTAGAGAAACATAAAAAATAGAGGAAAAATAATTGCATATTTGAAATTAATAGAAATGGGCGAATGGAAAAAAAACTTTGCTACAAACTTTGGTGTGTTGGGCACACCAAAGGTGGGCAAATTGGCTTACGTGCTAGCATAGCATAACTGAAGTTATTTAATAAAAATAAAAACACAAAAAACTATTGGTAGAGACACAGCAGTAAAGAGCATTTTTCTATTACGTCATTTTTTACGTGCTTTAAAATGTTTCTAACTGACTTTATCAATAGACAAATATTGATATACAAATATTTATTGTTATTGTTATATATTTGTCATGAAATTAACAATATAATTCCCTTTAAGAGGCATTCAAATTAAACAATTATATATTTTCAATTTGTTTTTATTAAAAAGTAACTCATTTCGAAATAAAACATCAAAAACAGTGCTTATCAAAATGTCAGAGATAAAAATAATTCCACTGAAATCATTTGGAGCCAAACGGCAACACTGCGTTAAACCAAATTACGGCACTGACGGTGCAGACGGCGAAATACGTGTGCCCTAGGTGAGAATTGAACTCGGGATTCGTTGGTTGGCACGCCACACACTAAGCGCGCACGACCATGATCACCACAAATTGGTGAACAAATAACCTTAACAAGAGACGAACAGAGGGTAGAAAACTTAATCTGAAGGCCATTTTAAGCAAGCTAAAGCAAGACCGGATTAAAAAAAGATACATGTTAGATGTCTGCTGTAGAGAACTTAATATAGCAAAGCAAACATATTTGACAAATTTCTGTCAGTTCATTAAGGTCATTAGTCAAGTCGTCCGACCATCGAAAGACTCGTTGATCCCGGACTACCTTAAGAGGCTTGACGGATCATGGGCAGAATCCAGCCAAGACTCGCTATCGCTACTCATGGAAACTAATTTTACGGGTTGCAAAGATCCGTATCAAAATGGAGCTACCAGTAACCAGGAAATTATACTATCAGAACCTTTACAGAAACCCAGTATTATGAAAAGGTCAACTGAAGATTGGTCGATTGGATCTTGTCAACTCAACAAGCCTGCGGGGCCAGATAGAATTGTACCGGCATCATCATGCAAAATGCGCTTTTCAGCTTCATGTTCTGCTTTATAGCAATCTTCATCGGTTGCCTTAAGACAGGTTATATTCCGAAAAACTTTGAGAGAAGTAAAACTAGTAATAATTCCTTAAGCAGGAAAACCGATACAGTATGGAATAAAAGACAACAAGCATAGTTTCAACAAGCATAGGATGAAAATGATGCCGAGATAATAACCTTAACATAAGAGAATCTCTGAGCGATATTAACATCTGCAGTTCACTAACTAACTAATAGTGGATACTAACCTCTGAAGTCAAATTCCTTAAGTGAATAAAGGATCAAAAACATGATTACCCAATGGATATATTAAAAGCTGAACATCAGACGTATTCATGCACAAATTGGGTTGAGTGCAGTTAGGAAGATAATCACAAGAGGCACTCCGCATGGAGTAGTCATATCCCTTCGTCTTTAGTTGATTGCGGTTGACAACATCTTTTCCACACTTGAAGCTGGTCAAACAATAGAGAAAGTATATGTCATCCTAATATGGTGAACATTCCATCAAACAATTAATAAACTGATATCCGGGGCACTAGAAGAGCTATCAAGATAGGAAGAAGCGAATGACCTGGCTGTGAACAATTATATACAAAAGGAACGTCCTTGACTCTATAATATGAGTCAAGAGTTATATAATACATATAAGAGTTCCTTAAGTATTCGGCAACGAAAAACGCGATTCGTCTTAGTGAGTAAAAAAGCCTGGAAAATAACACTTTTGGACATACACTGAGAAAACTGTGCTTAGAGACGCACAGTCTCATTTTTATTTTCATGTTAAAAATGGACATTTTAAAATGAACTTTTAAAACGTTCGTTTGATTATCTATAATAAATATTTAAACATGAGCTTTTAAAACGTTTGTTTGATATTTTAAAATTAAAATTTTAAAAATTGTATGTAATTCTTTCAATTCTTCTAAAATGTTAATTTTAAAAAATCAAAAGGAACGTTTTGAAAGAAAAATTTTAAAATGTTTATTTTAGAAAATCAAACGAGCGTTTTAGAAGCTAGTTTTAAAATGTCCATTTTTAAAATGAAAATAAACGTTAGAGGAGCAAAATCTGGATAAAACGTTTTCAAAAGTAGCACGCTACCTGCTTTGCGTGCTATGAAACGTTTTCAGAGTTTTTTTTGTGTAGATACATCTATTGTGAATATCTCTAGAATTGAGGAACCAAAATAGTAACCCACTACATCATACCTAGTGTAAAGTTTGGTACAAAATACACCGCATCACTTCCCAGTAGACAAGATTGGGAAGAAAAGATCGTAGAACCATGCGATAATCTTCAATTATACACTAATGGCTTCAAAAAGAAGAAAGGGAACAGGATCATGTATTTTATGGGTAACACAACAGGTCAAAGAGTCTTTACATTCCTAAATAATTTTACTGTTCTTCAAATAGACAAATCCACATAGGCCATTCATAGCAAAAATCTAACCCATACAATAATTGTAGATAGCCAGCCGCCCATCAAAGCGCTGAAAAGTAGAACAGCCACAGTGCTACTTAAATTAACTCTTAACAATCTCCAAATAGTGTGTTAATACCCAAAACGTCACTCTCTGCTAGGTTCCGGACACAGCAATGTTGAAGAGATTGACGAGTTTAAAGAACTGGCAAGGAGTGGAGTAACTTCATGCTCGAACAGAACCATAACAGACGCATTCCTGGATATCGTCAAAAGAAGCATTGATCACCTCAAAACAAGAGATAATACCAACATAAACTGTTTCTTCAGAAGTCAGAGACCTCCACGAAAACAACCGAAACCTATACTATATACTATTCTTCTAACCTCACTTAATCACGACAAATCATTACTATTATGTATTCGGGTTGTAAAAAACTGATGACAAAATAATCATTTTGGAAAATTTAAAATTTCGGGATTCTAAATTTCCTGGGATTTCGACTTATTGTCAGCTGAGATAGAGAGAAAGGTAGATAGAGACTTCTCAAATTAGCTCCGAAGGAGTGAAGGCTTTTTCTTAAAAAAACCACAGGATTTGGTGTTTTATAATAGTTGAACAAAAGTTGAGATTTTATTAATAATTTTATATGAGTATAAATGAGTGTTTGATAGTGTATGAAAAGAGTACCTTACCTTTCGAAGGTTGATTTAAGAAGAACGAGAAAAACAATTCATTAGTAAGCTAAAACGGAATTTAAGCTCAACCATAACTTAAATCTAGGTTTAATATTATAAATTCGAAAAGATAAGTAGTTACAGTACAGTACGGTGTTTGAAATTAAAAGTTTGAAATTAAACAGGTGGGTATTCATGGAAAATGGTAAGTGTATACAAAAAAACAGTTCAATTCAATATTTTAAGATACAATAAGTATAATAAGTATAATAAATAATGCGGAGAATGTCTTGCGACGTCGACACGGGTCAATAATTGACCCAACAAACCCGTCATTGTAACCAGTGTTGCCAGATGAGGAATTTTTTCCCATTATACGGGAATTTTCGAAATTTAAATTTTGTGTGAACAATGTTATTTTTCAAAAATGTGCAATTCAAAACTAGCTCTTAATTTTATAGTCTTATTTTTATGTTTAATTATTCAAATCACTTGGGTGGGTATCATACAAAAATTGTAATAAGGTGAGATAGCAGTCTTCTTTGGTTAATTTTCACGATTAGTTCAAGTAAGGATATGACTGCTTAAAAGCGAAAGTTAAGTAATACAGAGCCTTACTCTGATAATTGGGTAACATTGATCTCGTCAACTTTATAAATGCGAAAAAATGGCACGGAAATGGTCTGGGAAGTATTTTATTTTAAATTTATAATATTGTATTACGTCCACTAAATAATATTGACCATTTCTATAGACATATATTTTTCATATCTTTTTAAATCGACATTTTTTTATGGCTTTCCATAATTAAAGCATAAGAGTGCATGCATCTCAAATGAGATAGACATATAGTTGACATTAAAACATATATAACAAAATATTAAGAAAATGTTACATTTTCGACTCATGGTATTTTTTTTATTAGAAATTTTAAAGTTTATTTAAACAAAGCTCAACTTTTTATTTTTTGCCGTCTTATTTGTGTTTATTATAATAAAATAAAATTTTATTTTTGCATTATTTCTAAATTAGACAAATATGTCTGCTTATAATATATTTGCCAGCAATTCATTATTCTAAAAATATTCTCTTTTTCTTTTGCAGGTAAGCATTAAGAGTGCAGCTAGTCTTCTCAACGAAAAATTGCATAGCTAGCAATAATAATAATGCTTCAGAAGTAAGAAATGAAAATTACAAGTAAGAGTTTCAAGTTTCGAGATTTAAATAGGTTTTACTCATGCCGTTAAAGAATAAATTCTCAAAATTTAAATTACAGCTGAAAGAACAAATCTGACTTGGAGTATGCTATGGCATGACCTAACAAAATCCTAAAGCAATTTGGTTATTTTCGCCTTATTTTTGTTTTTTGTTTCATTTATTTTTATTCTGTTTGGCTCTATCATACCTGCTATTTGGCTATGTTTATTTTATTTCATTCATTCTAGAGATTTTCATATTCAACTATTTTCTGCGAAGCATGGAAATGCGCTATTCAAATAAATAGTCAGCTCAGTGTGCTACAGTGCTTTTAATATCATTTTTAGCCTCTTGAAAAATTGTAAATTGTTGAACTCCAACAAACGGCTGCAAAGTAGCGAATGAAAATGTTTCAAGCTTACCTTAATTAAGCTTTAAGTTTGCTGGTAAACTAGACTTCATTTAAATTTTCCAAAAATTTTAAGTTTCCAAAAAAATAATCAAAATGCAAACTTTTTACAAAAGCAAAGAAAAAATTATTGAAATTTCCAGAATGTGTGTAAAGGACGTGCGTCTGTCTGTCTGTGTCTTGTCCGAAATACAAGAAGAAGGAGCCATCCTTCTGTTGATTATATAACTTGAAATCTAGCAAGTGATTAAAAATAAAAATGAAAATATATTTCTTAAACTAATTAATTTAGGATGGTGTGCGATCACTCATTTTTTTTTAAAACTGCTGGCTACAAAAATAGACATTAAAAAAAATTGAGAAATTTTTTTAAAAACTTATGAAGCCTTGAACATGAAATTTTAAATTTTTTCTCGCAGTGTTACAGCTTTTTCTTCAATATCTCTAAATCTTCAGCTTTTGGGGTCACTGAACATAACGTTAGACCTTAAAAAACCTCATAATTATTCATATATTGTATGATTATCGGGTTTATAGTTCATTAAATTTTGACCCAAATCAAGGATGCAATCAAGGATCTGCATGAACAAAAAAAATGTGTATCATCCGCCATGACTTTGGTGTAATGTACCGGGGCTAAATCTGGCCAAAACAATGTTGGACCAACATTATGCCGTAAGAAAGGCAAAAGTCGTTTTTGAAGGCATTATTTTACATAAATATCTGTGTTTATTGTACTGAAAAGAATGGAGATTGTTTTTCCACATTCGCAAATAGCTTGCCGAATTAATATTTTTTTTTTCCAAATTTTTCTATTTGAATTTTTTTCTTCAGAATCCTCAATATACTCTCCAGTTGCCATTGAGTAAAATTGGTGACCAGCCAAAGTCCTTAAATCCATTTTTACACACGTTTCATTGTCCATAACAACACAGATATTATTGTTTGCAAGTTTTTTCTTCTACAGTTTTCGTGCCAAAGAAATGCTTTTTGCTGCTTGTTTTTCGCTTCGTTTTGGTACTTTTTCTCTTAGTCTTAGTACCATTGCGTTGCTAAATACGAACTACCTGAACATGCCTGGTCCTAGCTTTTTGGGCTACAGTTCTAGTTGACATTGATCGATTGGCTTTTACGCTTTTACCAGAGCGACCACTTTCTTTTCAATATTTAAGTCGGTAGACCCCTTCGTGCTCCCATTCGCGGCTTATTTTGTATGGAGAGATGTTCCTTAAATCTCAAAACGACTCGTCGTGCTGTATGGTAAGATGCTCCAGATAGTTTTGCTAGTTTTTTATAAGTAACTGTGGGATTTTGAGTCTAAATGTCCAAAACTTTTTTGCAAAACTTCTCGTTCAAGTTATTTTTTTCACAACTTCCTCGACTGAACATTACAACTGATAGCTTTTAAGAAATTACAGAGATTATTTAATACATAAAATTGAAAATCAAAGCCTTTTACATTTCTAGAAAAATTATAAAAAAAGGTTAAAAATTTGCAAAACTTTCTGTACCGGTTCTTAGAAAAAACTCTATAAAGATGTTTGTATTTTAGATTCAAAGATACAACGTGGTATATGACTATGTGAGATTAATAATAAGCTAGATATGTACAAAAAATGATTATCATCCGCCCTCGAGCACGTCCACCTCCCAAACAGCCCACAATAAAGAAAATGTATAACGAGGTTGAAATTTAAGCTACATGAATAAAATTTGGTGTGTGAGTATATTTTATCAAAACTAATATATGTACGAAAAAAATGTCATACGCCCACGAACAGACCCACCTCCTATACAACCCACAGTACTTAAATCTATAAAGAAATACATGGGTTTTGAACAAAAATAAGAACTTATTTCTATTTATTGTAATATTTTAATATAACAGGGAGTACCATACCTATAGGACAATAATGCGGTGATTCCCCGTCAAGATGCGAATAGAGAGCTAGAAGGGAAAATGTGTGGCTGAAGTAAAGGAAATTGTTTAAAGAAAAAAAATACGTCATAAACAATTGTAAAAATGTTAGTGGTTTTTTTGAGAAAATTGCATTGAAAGTTGAATTTTCTTAAAAAAAAACCTAGTTTTTACTTTAGGTGCTTGTAACTTTTTGAATTGTGATTTCATACAAAAAGCTTAAACTTTCGGTGATAACTTAAAAGAAATTTATAAAATTTTTATAAAAAAAAATCTATTATTTTTGGTAATTGTTGTAGATATAAAGACTGTCCCAGAAATAAATGTCTTTTGGTTTGTCTTTTGTTTGTTTGTTTGTTTTTAGTTCTTTTGTTTCTTTTGTTTGTTTGTTTTTAGGTTATTTATAAAAAAGTGTTACCTCTTTTTCGCAACATATTTGGTACTTAAATAAAGTATAAAAATTGCAGATTAAAAATAAAGTACTCATTAGTAAAAGAAAAGAGCTACTGAAGACGAGCTAGAAAAGATGTCGTCTCAACAAGAAGAAGAGCAATTATTTGCAAATAACCAAACAGCTTACCCCTTTATCAGGAGTAAGCTTAGGCTCAGAGGTAAAAAGTGGTCTAGCAAATCAAGCGGTGGCCCAGAACTTTAAGTGGCTGTTTACTCAGAATCCAGGCACTTCGGTTCGTGGTATGGCAGCAAACGCGGGAACACCGAAGTCAAGTGTTCAACGAATTAAAAAATTGTACAACCTAAGGAGCTATAAAGTACAAAAAGTACCTGATAGGCCAGAAGAAAAGGACGCCGATGCGAAAAGGACGGCTCGAAAACTATTGCGATTACCTGCCCAAATTTGATTGCTTGATCATGAATGATGAAACATACTGCAAAGCGAATTTTAAGCAGTTACCTGGTTACGGATATTATACTGCGGTTAGGAAGGTTGGAGCATCCTCTAAATTTACCACCGAAAAACATACCAAATTTCCAAATAAATGCATGGTGTGGCAGAAAATTTGCAAATGTGGCCTTCAAAGTAAAGAATTTGTGACACACGATCACACAATCAACACCGAAATTTACATCAGAGAGGTCTGTAGTGGCATTTGCTGCCTTTTATACATCATCACCAAGGTTCAGTACTAATTTGGCCTGACCTAGCAACATGTCACAACGCCCAGAGAACAATGGATTGGAACGATGGTATCAAACCAACAATGTGGTACCAAGAGAAGCCAACCATTGGAATTGCCCCGAACGTAAATGGCTTCAGGCATACATTAAAGTAAACGAAAGGTCGGTAAAAAACCTAATGGAGGACCTTAACGGCCATTCTATATGTTCGGAGTGGGACAATTGAACACTTAAAATGTAAATAACTTTTTAACTAAACTGAATTTGAAGCATTTTGATGAACTCACAGAAAAATACCATGGTAGGAACTTATACATACAACAAAATTGTTTCTTTACACACTGAGAAAAAAACACATACCTTGCACATAAAATTTTCTTCAATTATAATAAATTTTCACATTTTCGAAGAAATATTTCTTTACTTCTAGGAAATGGAAATATTTCAATGTCTCTAATAATAATAAGTATTTTACTCGCACAAAAAATTTCTCATTTATAGAGAAATTTTATTGAAAAAGAAAAACTTTTCTTATATTTTGATAAAAAATTCACTATGCGAAGTATTTTCTTCAATAAAAACAAATATTTTCTCAAAAAAAAAAAGTATTTTTCTCTAAAAACGATATATTTTTCTATTTCATGGAACCTTTTTATAATTTTTAGAGAATTTAGAGTATCGCAATTAGAGAATAGCATGCTCTGGAGCAAAGTCTATACCATTTTTCTCTAAATATGATGCCTTTTTTATCATATTCCGAGACACTTTTTTCTGAGTGCACTATTAATAAAAAAGTTTATGTTCCTTTTCTATAGTCTTACGAGTTGGACTGCACAAAATGTCATTTAAGAGATTCATTCAAAGATGATTAAATTTATGTGAGTTCCTGCATATTTTCGAAAAAAAAATTTATTGATGTGAAAAGTCAAAATAATAATAAACCCATCTTCATTGTTTTTGTTTTTTAAATCAAATTTTTTTTTTATGAATTTTAATTAAAGCAAAAATATATTCAGTGTTACGGGTGAGACGTTACGGGTGGAACCTTAAAAAATACCTTTTAGGTATTGCTATTATTTCAGATTGTCTCCAATTATAGAAGTAAAAGTGTTCTAATTTTTTAATTTCTGCACATCCTGGGCTCCTTTAACGTGTTTTTTTTTTTGTTCTTTTTATTTCTTTATGGAGAACTCCTTGCGTTCCGACAACGGCGTTATTTCTCTGATTATAATTATATGGAGAAATAATTTAATTTTATATTTTTACCCCATGTTTGACATTTTCGTGGAATGGCATATTTTTTTTAAGTGTATTTTTTTCAGTGTAAATAAAATTTTTATTTATTTTGCAATGTTCACTTAATAATAAACTTAAAAAATTTTTAAAAAAACAATTGGTTTTTTTACAATAAAAGAAAAAACAAAATAACAGTTATTTCTGGGACAGTCTTTAAGTAAAGGATATACATAGGTATAGGATTGCAATTTAATAACACCCACCCAATTTTTTTTTTCTCGCATTGGGATGGAAAATCGACCTCCTTCTCCAATTATATCGTCCCGTTAATCTGGGACAACCAGTATTTTTTAATATTATAAGAGGTTCAGGGTATTCCATAGTACAGCAAGACAGTTTTTTGAGTTTCTTAACATGTTTTTAGTTAAAAAACTTTTGATTAAAAGTGCTTTTTTGTAATGAGATAAAATGAGAAAATGAGATAAATTTTGTGCAATAAGCTCTAAGAAGTATTATTTTTATACCCCCGCGCGTACTTCATAAGGGGTATATTAATTTTGTCACGACGTGTGTAACGCCCAAAAAGCGGCGTGGTAGGTATAGAAAAGTATATATATGTCCGTCTGTCGACACGATTACAGCCGTAATTTTCAAGCTATCGTAATGAAATTCAATATTTAAGCTTTTTTCTAAAAAACTAAGATCAAGTTCGAGAATGGGCTAAATCGGATGAAAACCACGCCTACCTCCCATACAACCCGAAAATTGAAAACTCTATAAAGAAACTATTATTAAAGATACAATACTGAAATTCGGTATTTGTGTATTCTATGTCAATACTTAGATGAGTTAGAAAAATGGGCGTCATTCACTTACTAACACGCCCACCTCCCTTACAACCCCAAAATTTAAAACTCTATAAAGAGGCTAATATTAAAGATAAAAAACTGAAACTCAGTATTTGTGTATTATGTGCCACATATGAGATGTGTAAGAAAAATGGGCGTCATCCACCCACTAACACGCCCACCTCCCATACAACCCCAAAATGGAAAAATCTATAAAGAAGCTAATTTTAAAGTTACAAGACGGAAACTCGGTATTCGTGTATTCTATGTCAAAATTGAGGTGTGTAAGAAAAATGGGCGTCATACACAAACTAACACGTCCACCTCCCATACAACCCCAAAATTGAAAACTTTATAAAAAGTTTATATTGAAGCTGCAGGAAAATAATTTTATATGTATGTAGTTTAGACACACAAAAATAATAATAAAGCCGTGGGGGTATTTTAACTTCGGCCAAGTCGAAGATATACCTTACTAGTTTTTTAATAACGCCCTTTTTAGAACTTTTGTGGAACTAATATTTTTAAGGCGAATAATTTTTAAGACAAAAATTAAAATAAGTCATAGACTTGCTTCAAAAAAAAAACTGCATTTAAATGTTAAGATATTTTAAGAAAAATTCTTTAGTCATTTTTATTTAAAAAATTAAAGTTTTTTTAAAAAAGCTGCTTGTATTCAGTGCAGAATTTTCATTTTTCAAAACTTTTAAAGATTTAACTAATTTATGATTTTTACAACATCGCTCTCGGATATCAACATAACTCATGACAAATATGCTTAACACTCTGAGTGCGTGCGTGAGTGCGTGGATTCGTTTTTGTTGCATTTGGCTAGCGTGTGATTTTGCTTGTGGGTACAAGTGTGCCATTTGCACCCACCACCTCCTACCCAATTGCCAACTCACTCCCGTCTGAGTGGGTAACTCAAGCATTTCAATTCAATTTGGTCCCCATTGTGTGCTGATATCGTATCACTTCGTTAGCACTAACTCGTTGCCTTATTCCTTACCAATGTCGTCTCACTTCGTCTGATCCATTATACAAACAGCTTTATAGTTTTTTTTATGACTTTTTTTGTGCTATGCCGCCGCAATGAAAATCCTTCCATCATTCACTTTGCTTCTGTCTTCTACATGTCATCTGCTGCTGCTGTTGCTGTTGTCTTGTCTTTCGTGCATTTAGTCCATCCAAGCAAGGACAATCATATCATGTTTCCCACACATACATAAAAATATCGTGTTTCCAATTGAACACTTCGATAGCGACAACGGCAACGATGACGATGACGACGACGAAGACGAGTATTTTGATGGTCACTTCCAAAGTATTTCGGATTTTTTTTTTGGCGTTGTCTCTAGCATTCTTTGGCTTCCTTCGTCAGCTCGACATGCTCTTGCGTGGGTTTTCATGTGTGTTTGTCTATTGCTCCTTTGTGTGCATTATTGTGTCGCCATTATTTTTATTTTTTCTTCCATTACTTTCTTTTTATATGAATTGTTTTTTTCTATTTTTATTTTTATTTGCTCATTTGGTACGTTCAACTTGGCATTTTCGACAACAATTTTGGCGTCAATTATGCTGGATTTTTTTGCGCTAAATCCTTTCGCAATATGGCTTCCTACCCAACTAAGACATCCCAATTCAGCAATTCTCCACTCCTTTTTATACATCAACGTTATTCGAGATACTGTAATAATTGATAAGCAAAACCAATGTGAATCCTTGCAACTGATAGTAACAAGCATTAAGTAGTTGGTTTTTTTTTTTCCTCCCACAGTCTAACGTCTCAATTTGCAGTTTGCACACCAAATCCCAACCGAAAGAAACCAACAAACTAACCAAGCAGTCGACCGCTAGCTTTGCATGCAAATACAGAGCATACGTTGACGCAGGCGACACATTGTTATGCTATGTAAATGTGCTGCGTTACATTCATATACTTTTGCATAAAGTGTCTTTTGTCACCAAGACAGACTCACACACACCAACACCTTAACCACTTCATTCTGGCTGTTCTGTTTGCTTAAGCTGACATCCTTGCAAATAGTTTTCGGTCTTGATTATGTTGTTGTTGTGGCTATGTTTGCATATGTTTGCTTCCTTCATATTCTTATAATGCACAAATAACAGTGTTGATTTGTTGTTGCTGCTGTTGTTGTTGTTGTGTACTCTCTAAGTGCTGCATTTAATCAGGTGTCAAAATGAATGCACATCATTATATTGCATGGATGTTGTTTTCATCCATACTACATAACTCAGCACTAACATTCTTACACAATACAATGTACAAAATGGACTAAAGTGTGCTTTTGAGATCCTTTAACAAACTGACATTTAGTCATTAAAAATGTTACAAAAATAACTCTGAACTTTGAACATTTGAATATGCTTTAGTTATACCGGCTAGGTTCCAGCTCTAGTCAGTAGAGGCGGTAAACGAATTAGAGCCAAGAATTGAAATTATGATTTATTCGAAAAAAAAAAAAACAAATTTTTCTACACATTGTCATGAGTCCACATTTGTCATGAGTTCGTTCATTATCATGATCATATTTTCCCCGTTTATATACCAAAGATAAAGTTTTGAATGAGCGTAACAAGGATTAGCTTTAGACACAATTTGTTTTTTTTTTTTTAAGTCAAAAATAAATTTTATATATTTTGCTGGTTGTTTACCGAACTGAAGAGGGCAACACTTTGTCTCTGTTACAATTTTTCAACATAACTCTGACAAAACTCAGTTCTTCACTGTCAACAGATTTGCTGCAACTCGCTATCATTAACGACATTTTCAAGTAAATTGAAAAGTTTTACAAACAGGCAGGTCAAATATATTTTTACTTTTTTTTTTTTCTTTATACATTTCCTGAATTTATGATTTATGCGTACGCAAAATAAACCATTCCAAGCAGCAAATTTTTATGAATAATTTACAAACAAATAAAAGCCGGAAAAAATCGTGGTTACGACGCACACAAATACGCGCGCATATAAAGCTTTAATTTATTACAAAAGCTAACAAGCCAATTTATGTGGCTAAAAGACGAAATACAAAAAATACGTGAAAGGGTTAAAAGCACACTTGCTTTTGCTTTTTTTTCAGCAGTTCGTAATATGCACGTATTTATGTGTCTGTATGTGTTTGTGTTCAAATCACATACATATGGCGAAATAAACTGGATTTATCAATGCATGAAAATTTCTTTAAATTTTTTCCACTGCTTGTGCTCAGTCACTCATACATACAAAATAAAAAGCAAAAAAATATATAAGCATATTTCTAGGCGTTTATTTTTCTGATGTGCACGTTTTATTTTTGTATTTTTTTGTTTCTTTTCCGTCAAACGTGCTGCTGGCGCTTTTATATAAAATATTTTTTTTAAATTTGAACGCAATTTAATATTTCAAGTGAAAAATACTCACAAAAACTGTGAACACACGTTATTAATGCAATGATATACATTGTTTGTAGCAGGCTTTTTTGTGACATAAGAAAAACAACTAAAAAACAAAAAATGTGCACTTTTTAAGCAAAAT